>CAMRHE010001338.1:0-127493 GCA_947044405.1 Leptodactylus fallax
ACACATTATCAGCATTAATCATAGACAGTCCATCACCGTAAATTGGGTTGCTCCCCACCCCATATTGGGACATCGCAGGTCCCAAATCAGTTCCCAACAGTACATTATTAGGCAAATCAGTCAATAGTCCCACAGTCCGTATTCCCTTTCCTGCACCCACATCCAGATACACAGATGGGCCACCTGCTGTGGCTTGGGAAGCAGGGAAGTTCTCAGGGCGGTTGGGGCACTCCTTCTTGAAATGTCCTGTCGGGTTACAGGCATGGCCCCTCCGCACCTCCCCTTGGGGTTTGGGGAAGGTCACTAGGGTGCCCAGAGTTCTTGGGACAGGGGAGGGACCACCTGGGGCATAGCTTGTCTCACCCGACCTGACGACAGACGGCTGTGGTGAACTCCGGCCTGGCTTCTCCTTCCAACTGGAGGGTCTGTGCAGGGTTGTTGGAGTTTGCACATGGGCGGTTTGTGCCCGCTGGGAGATTTCCCGCCTTTTCAGTTCAAGCTGATACTCTCTCTCTGCCTGTCGCTCAGCAGCCTGCCGTTCTTGTTCTTGATCTACAGCTTCCAAAAAACGGCGCAACACCTGCAGGTATGTGTTAGGGTCACTGGTGCCTACTTGCTGTAGGGCCATTTGCCAGTATGAAACCGTTCCCCCCACAAGGCTGGGGTTAATGGTCCCTCCTGGTGAAGTAATGCTTGGGACCGGGCTGCTTGCAGCACTTCCTGGCCTAGCCCCAAAATCAGGACTCTGCTCGATTGTCTGCATGGCTGTGGCTGCCTCCATTTCAGCCATACGCTCAGGATCTCCAAAAGCCTGGTTCTGCAGTTCTGGGCTCTGCATCTGAGCCCACTAGCCATCCACTGGTATTTGCCAAATAAAAGATAGGATAGAATACAAAGAGTAAGGGAGGGGCAACAGCACTGTATCAAACTTTCACTGTATCTTAATGCTTGCTTTAATACCGAGCTTGTCTCATAGGATTACCATAATCCCCAGCATGTGAGTGATATAGGTCACCAACACACGCCGTTTATCCTAAGATCCCACCACGCTGCCACCAATGTGAAAGATCCTCCGTGCGCCAAACCGCTTTGGCCACCCCTGAGTCCTCTTTCATATAAAAACCACACTCACCGCCAGTGAGTGCCGGGTTCACCAGATAAATACAAGACAAGCCTTCTAAATTTTATATATTTATTAACCCCTAAATGGGTCGGTATTAAAATCTAACATATACAGATCAGAACAGATATGCAGACATATGCAAGCATTAACAGTTACTAGTTGCAAGATACAGTACAAATAAAATAAAAGGGATTAAAGGTGAAATGATTACTTTACCACACATGTCCTTGATGTGTTTCTATATTCCAACACTCACACATGTCATGTGTGAGTCACCAGTGGAGGCTTCTTGGCATGTGGCATTAACTCCTAGCATGTGGCATCAAAACGATAATCCCGCCTGCATGCTCTTCACAGTCTCTCAGCATTAGTCCAATAGTCAATCACAAAAAACTCCTCATGGTCTGTCTGTAACAACTCTGTAGCATGATCCCAGCAGTCTTCATAGCATGATCTCTTAGTGATAGTCTCCTGCATAATCTCCTCCCACAGACCTCTTACCTCATCTTTTATACCCTTTATGCCACCTCCCAGAATGAGGTCACCGGCGACAGTACGTCTGATGAGTTAATTAAATCACGTTCAGACCCTTTGTATGTAGATGAGACAAAGTGAATTGATACCCTGTTATCAGTCATATCTGATCAACAGCCCAGGCGTGAACAATGCACTATTGTTTGATCAGCCAGGGCTGTATAGGAATACAATGGAGCCCTATTGTTCCAGCCTAGATGCTACTGCCAGTATGCACCTAGGCTTGTAGCTGCGCACAGTATGCAAGCAAGGAAGAAGGGATATCCTATACCCAGAGACTAAAATATAGCTGAGTTATGGCCATATTTAGGCAGAATCATCACAACCCCCCACAATGACCTGTTGACGGTTGGCATTGGATGGCAACCCCTCCCTCCCCACCAAGTATACAGATGAGCCAGCTGCCGTGGCTGGGGAAACAGGGAGGTTCTTAGAGCGGTTGGGGCACTCTGCCTTGAAATGTCCTGGCTGGTTACAAGCATGACACCGCCGGGCCTCTCCTTGGGACTTGGAGGGGGTACCCGGGGCGCCCAGAGTTCTTGGGACAGGGGAAGTAGAGGGGGCACCCGGGACAGAGTTTGTCTTACCCCACTTGGAGACCGCAGGCTGTGGTGAACTCCAGCTTTGCCCCTCCTTCCAGCTTGAGGGTCTCTGCAGTGTGGCTCCTCTCTTGGTCCCTTGCTCCCTGGTGGACACATAGTCGTCAGCAATCTCTGCAGCCTTGTGTGCTGTTTTGGGTTTCCAATCACACACGAACTGGCGGACCTCCAGAGGGCACACCTGGAGAAATTGTTCCATTATCATAAGATCCCCAATTCCCTCAAACGTGGTGACAGTAAGTCCTTTGATCCACTGCCAGAATGTAGCCTGTAAGTGGTGCAGAACATCCGCATAGCTCTCTGTGGGACCCCGCTGTATATTCCGGAACTTTTTGCGGTACACCTTCGGCATGAGCCGGTATCTCCGGATCAGCGCCGCTTTGATGGTCTCATAGTCCGCGTCCTCTGGTAAGCTTGTGGAAACATCCAGGCCTTTTCCCTTCAGCCGGGGAGACAGGTAACGGGCCCATTCTGCCTGGGGAATATAATGCTGCTTACACACCCGCTCAAATCCCCGCAAGAACTAGTCCAAGTCCCCGTTATCTTCCAAGATTGGAAAGTCCTCGGATCGGATCTTTAGTGCTCGGGTTCCTGGAGTTGGTGCAGGGGAAGGTTGCGCCTGCTGGCAAAGTTCCAGCTTTTTAAGCTCAAGCTGATGCTCTCTCTCCGCCCGGCGCTCTGCAGCAGCGGCAGCGGCCTCTCTCTCAGCCCGACGCTCTGCAGCAGCGGCAGCGGACTCTCTCTCCACCCGACGCTCTGCAGCAGCAGCAGCTTGGTACTGGTGAATCACCTTCAGACGGGTGCTATAGTCACTGGCGTCTATCTGCTGTAAGGCCATTTGCAAGTATAAGTCCGTTACCCCTACAGAACTGGGGCTATTGGTCCCTCCAGGCACAGTTAACTCTGGGGTCAGGGCACCTGCTGAACCGTCTGGCATGGTGATGTTTTCTTGTGCCAGCCTCTCAGGACTTTGCTCCATTCTCTGCATAGCTGTGGCTGCCTCCATTTCAGCCATACGCTCAGGATCTCCAAAAGCCTGGTTCTGCAGTACTTGAGCTCTGCTTCTGAGCCCACTAGCCATCCACTTCCCAGAGTCCAAGACATCCACTGGAAGCCGTTGCCAAATAAAAGATAGGACAGAAAAAAGAAGAAGGGAGGGAACAGTACTGTACCAAACTTTCACCGTATTTTAAGCTTGATCTCATACCGAGCCCGTTCCATAGGATTGCCACAATCCTCAGTGTCTGCGTGATACCACACCCACACACTGTTATCCTAAGATCCCACAACGCTGCCACCACTGTGAAGAATATTGCCTCGCCCAGCCGCCTGGCACGCCTGTGTGATGATTCTGCCTAAATATGGCCATAACTGAGCTGTATTTTGGTCTCTGGGTATAGGATCTCCCTTCTTGCTTGCTTGCATACTGTGCGCAGCTATAAGCCTAGGTGCATTTCGGCAGTAGCAGCCAGGCCGGAACAATAGGGCTCCATTGTATTCCTATACAGCCCCGGCTGATCAAACAATAGTGCATTGTTCAAGCCTGGGCTGTTGATCAGATATGACTGATAACAGTGTATCAATTCACTTTGTCTCAGCTCTATACAAAAGATCGGGAGTTGATTGAATTAACTCATCAGACGTACTGTCGCCGGTGACCTCATTCTGGCAGGTGGCATAAAGGGTATAAAAGATGAGGTAAGAGGTCTGTGGGAGGAGATTACACTATGGAGAGTATGCTATAGAGTTGATGCTACAGGATATCACAGACTTTGACTGAGATGCTACTATGAGCAGGCATGTTGGAATGCTGCTGCTGACGATGATGAGCCTACAAGAGACTGTGAGAGACTGTAAAGAGCATGCAGGCTGGATTATTGTACTGTGATGCCACATGCTAGGAGTTAATGCCACATGCCAAGAAGCCTCCACTGGTGACTCACACATGCCATGTGTGAGTGTTGGACTATAGAAGCACATCAAGGACATGTGTGGTAAAGTAATCATTTCACCTTTATCCCTTTTATTTTATTTGTACTGTATCTTGTAACTAGTAACTGTTAATGCTTGCATATATATGCATATCTGTTCTGATCTGTATATGTTAGATTTTAATACCGACCCATTTAGGGGTTAATAAATATATAAAATTTAGAAGGCTTGTCTTGTATTTATCTGGTGAACCCGGCACTCACTGGCGGTGAGTGTGGTTTTTATATGAAAGAGGACTCAGGGTGTGGCCACAGCGGTGTTGGCGCATGGAGGATCTTTCACAATAGGCCATCAATATTACATTTGTGATGATACAACAGCCAGGACCTCTGCAGATCAGCTTTTCCAAAACAGTGCGGCTACTGGTAAAGGTAACAATTCTTGGAGCCAGACTGCTTACTTCCCATACAAGGTGTAGCAGTAGGTTTAGGTAGTGCAGTGGTGCACATGGTATAGTGGTTGAGCAGCGTGGCTCCCAACATGTTATTACCTTTAGCCGCCCTGTCTCGGTACCGCTGATCTGCAGGGGTCCTGATGGTGGGCTCCTAGAAACAATTCCACTGGTGAGCCCTAGACATCCCAGACCGACACTGCATTTAGGGGTTAATAAATATATAAAATTTAGAAAGCTTGTCTTGTATTTATCTTGTGGACCCAACACTCACTGGAGGTGAGTGTGGTTTTTTTATGAAAGAAGACTCAGGTGTGGGCCAAAGCGATGTTGGCGCACTAAGGATCTTTCACACCTAGTAAGCCAGCCACTGTGCCTCTTTCTGGGCCAGGGTAGAACCTCATGAGCCAGCCACTATGCCTCTTTCTGGGCCAGGATAGAGCCCCGTAAGCCAGCCACTGTGCCTCTTTCTGGGCTAGGGTAGAGCCTCGTAAGTCAGCCACTGTGCTTCATTCTGTGACAGGGTAGAGCCCCGTAAACCAGCCGCTGTGCCTCTTTCTGTGCCAGGGTAGAGCCTCGTGAGCCAGCCACTGTGCCTATTTCTGGGCCACGGTAGAGCCCCGTGAGCCAGCCGCTGTGCCTCAGGACATTTTTTCGGCCATGGTGTAGCCCCATGAGCCAGCCTCTTTACCCCTGTCTGGGCCAGGGTAGAGCTCTATTAGTCAGGTGATGCGCATTATTCTGGGCCAGGGTAGAGTCTCGTGAGTCAGCCACTGTGCCTGTTCCTGGGCCAGGGTAGAGCCCCGTAAGCCAGCTGCTGTGCCTTCTTCTTTGCCAGGGCAGAGCCCCATAAGCCAACCGCTAGACCTCTTTCTGGGCTAGGGTAGAGCCTCGTGAGCCAGCCACTGTGCCTCTTTCTGGGCCAGGGTAGAGCCCCGTAAGCCAGCCGCTGTGCCGCTTTCCAGGCCAGGATAGCACCTTGTGAGCCAGACACTGTGCCTCTTTCTAGGCCATGGTTTTAGCCCCAAGAGCCAGCCACTTTGCCCTTGTCTAGACTGGGGTAGAGATCCATTAGCCAGGAGATGCGCATTATTCTGGGCCAGGGTAGAGTCTCGTGAGCCAGCCACTGTGCCTCTTTCTGGGCCACAGTAGAGCTCCGTAAGCCAGCCGCTGTGCCTCTTTCTGTGCTAGGATAGAGCCTCGCAAGCCAGCCTCTGTGCCTCTTCTTGGGTCAGGGAAGAGCCCCATAATCCAGCTGCTGTGCCTCTATCTGTGTCAGGGCAGAGCACCATAAGCCAGCCGCTGTGCCTCTTTCTGGAACAGGGTAGAACTTCATGAGTCAGCCACTGTGCCTCTTTCTGGGCCAGGGTAGAGCCCCGTAAGCCAGCCGCTGTGCCTCTTTCTGGGACAGGGTAGAACTTCATGAGTCAGCCACTGTGCCTCTTTCTGGGCCAGAGTAGAACCTCATGAGCCAGCCACTGTGCCTCTTTCTGGGCCAGGGTAGAGCCTCGTGAGTCAGCCACTGTGCCTCTTTCTGGGCCAGGGTAGAGCTCCGTAAGCCAGCGGCTGTGCCACTTTCTGGGCTTAGGTAGAGCCTCGTGAGCCAGCCGCTGTGCCTCTTTCTGGGCCAAGGTAGAGCCCCGTGAGTCAGCCGCTGTGCCTTAGGACATTTTAGGTAATGGTGTAGCCCCAAGAGCCAGCCACTTTGCCCCTGTCTGGGCTAGGGTAGAGCCCCGTAAGCCAGCCGCTGTGCCTCTTTCTGGGCCAGGGTAGAGCCTCGTGAGCCAGCCACTGTGTATCTTTCTGGGCCAGGGTAGAGCCCCGTGAGCCAGCCACTGTACCTCAGGACATTTTAGGCCATGGTGTAGCCCCATGAGCCAGCTACTGTGCCCCTGTCTGGTCTAGGGTAGAGCCCCATTAGCCAGCCGATGCGCATCTTTCTGGGCCAGGGTAGAGCCTCGTGAGCCAGCCACTGTGCCTCTTTGTGGGCCAGGGTAAAGTCCCGTAAGCCAGCCACTGTGCCTCTTTCTGGGCCAGGGTAGAGCCCCATAAGCCAGCCACTGTGCCTTTTTCTGGGCCAGGGTAGAGCCTCGTGAGCCAGCCACTGTGCCTCTTTCTGGCCCAGGATACAGCCCCGTGAGCCAGCCGCTGTGCCTTAGGACATTTTAGGCCATGGTGTAGCCCCATGATCCAGCCACTTTACCCCTGTCTGGGCTAGGGTAGAGCTCTATTAGTCAGGTGATGCGCATTATTCTGGGCCAGGGTAGAGTCTCGTGTGTCAGCCACTGTGCCTGTTCCTGGGCCAGGGTAGAGCCCCGTAAGCCAGCCGCTGTGCCTTTTTCTTTGCCAGGGCAGAGCCCCATAAACCAACCGCTAGACCTCTTTCTGGGCTAGGGTAGAGCCTCGTGAGCCAGCTTCTGTGCCTCTTTCTGGGCCAGGGTAGAGCCCCGTAAGCCAGCCGCTGTGCCTCTTTGCAGGTCAGAGCAGAGCCTCGTGAGTCAGCCACTGTGCCTCTTTCTCGGCCAGGGTAGAGCCTCGTAATCCAGCCGCTGTGCCTCTTTCTGGGCCAGGGTAGAGCCTCATAAGCCAGCCACTGTGCCTCTTTCTGGGCTAGGGTAGAGCCTCGCAAGCCAGCCACTGTGCCTCTTCTTGGGTCAGGGTAGAGCCCCGTAATCCAGCCGCTGTGCCTCTATCTGTGCCAGGGCAGAGCACCATAAGCCAGCCGCTAGGCATCTTTCTGGGCCAGGGAAGAGCCTCCTGAGCCAGTCACTGTGCCTCTTTCAGGGCCAGGGTAGAGCCCCGTGAGCCAGCCGCTGTGCCTCAGGACATTTTAGGCCATGGTGTAGACCCATGAGCCAGCCACTTTGCCCCTGTCTGGGCTAGGGTAGGGCTCCATTAGCCAGGTGATGCGTATTATTCTGGGCCAGGGTAGAGCCTCGTGAGCCAGCCACTGTGCCTGTGCCTTGGCCAGGGTAGAGCCCCGTAAGCCAGCCGCTGTGCCTTTTTCTTTGCCAGGTCAGATCCCCATAAGCCAACCACTAGACCTCTTTCTGGGCTAGGGTAGAGCCTCGTGAGCCAGCCACTGTGCCTCTTTCTGGGACAGGGTAGAGCTCCGTAAGCCAGCCGCTGTGCCTCTCTCTGTGCTAGGATAGAGCCTCGCAAGCCAGCCACTGTGCCTCCTCTTGGGTCAGGGTAGAGCCCCGTAATCCAGCCGCTGTGCCTCTATCTGTGCCAGGGCAGAGAACCATGAGCCAGCCGCTAGGCCTCTTTCTGGGCCAGGGTAGAGCCTCGTGAGCCAGCCACTGTGCCTCTTTCTGGGCCAGGGTAGAGCCCCGTAAGCCAGCCGCTGTGCCTCTTCAGAATCATCAGACTGGGCCAGAGTAGAACCTCATGAGCCAGCCACTGTGCCTCTTTCTGAGCCAGGGTAGAGCCTCGTAAGCCAGCCATTGTGCCTCTTTCTGGGCCAGGGTAGAGCCCCGTAAGCCAGCCGCTGTGCCACTTTCTGGGCCAGGGTAGAGCCTCGTGAACCAGCTGCTGTGCCTCTTTCTGGGCCAGGGTAGAGCCCCGTGAGCAAGCCGCTGTGCCTTAGGACATTTTAGGCCATGGTGTAGCCCGAATAGCCAGTCGCTAGGCCTCTTTCTGGGCCAGGGTGGAGCCTCGTGAGCCATCCACTGTGCATCGTTCTGGGCCAGGGTAGAGCCTCGTGAGCCAGCCACTATGTCTCTTTCTGGGCCAGGGTAGAGCCCCGTGAGCCAGCCGCTGTGCCTCAGGACATTTTAGGCCATGGTGTAGCTCCATGAGCCAGCCACTGTGCCCCTGTCTGGACTAGGGTAGAGCCTCGTGAGCCAGCCACTGTGCCTCTTTCTGGGCCAGGGTAGGTCTCCGTAAGCCAGTCGCTGTGCCTCTTTCTGGGCCAGGGTAGAGCCTCGTGAGCCAGCCACTGTGTCTCTTTCTGGGCCAGGGTAGAGCCCCGTGAGCCAGCCGCTGTGCCTCAGACATTTTAGGCCATGGTGCAGCTCCATGAGCCAGCCTCTGTGCCCCTGTCTGGGCTAGGGTAAAGCCCCATTAGCCAGCCGATGCGCATCTTTCTGGGTCAGGGTAGAGCCTCTTGAGCCAGCCACTGTGCTTCTTCCTGGTCCAGGGTACAGCCCCGTAGGTCAGCCGCTGTGCCTCTTTCTGGGCCAGGGTAGAGCCTCGTGAGCCAGCCATTGTGCCTCTTTCTGGGCCAGGGTAGAGCCCCGTGAGCCAGCCGCTGTGCCTCTTTCTGGGCCAGGGTAGAGCCTCGTGAGCCAGCCACTGTGCCTATTTCTGGGCCAGGGTAGAGCCCCGTGAGCCAGCCACTGTGCCTCAGGATATTTTTTCGGCCATGGTGTAGCCCCATGAGCCAGCCTCTTTACCCCTGTCTGGGCCAGGGTAGAGCTCTATGAGTCAGGTGATGAGCATTATTCTGGGCCAGGGTAGAGTCTCGAGAGTCAGCCACTGTGCCTGTTCCTGGGCCAGGGTAGAGCCCCGTAAGCCAGCTGCTGTGCCTTCTTCTTTGCCAGGGCAGAGCCCCATAAGCCAACCGCTAGACGTCTTTCTGGGCTAGGGTAGAGCCTCGTGAGCCAGCCACTGTGCCTCTTTCTGGGCCAGGGTAGAGCCCCGTAAGCCAGCCGCTGTGCCGCTTTCCAGGCCAGGGTAGCACCTTGTGAGCCAGACACTGTGGCTCTTTCTAGGCCATGGTTTTAGCCCCAAGAGCCAGCCACTTTGCCCTTGTCTAGACTGGGGTAGAGATCCATTAGCCAGGAGATGCGCATTATTCTGGGCCAGGGTAGAGTCTCGTGAGCCAGCCACTGTGCCTCTTTCTGGGCCACAGTAGAGCTCCGTAAGCCAGCCGCTGTGCCTCTTTCTGTGCTAGGATAGAGCCTCGCAAGCCAGCCTCTGTGCCTCTTCTTGGGTCAGGGAAGAGCCCCATAATCCAGCTGCTGTGCCTCTATCTGTGTCAGGGCAGAGCACCATAAGCCAGCCGCTGTGCCTCTTTCTGGAACAGGGTAGAACCAGAGCAGCCACGGCCCCGGGCCAGGGTAGAGCCCCGAAGCCAGCCGCGGCCCTTTCTGGGACAGGGGAAGAACTTCATGAGTCAGCCACTGTGCCCTTCTGGGCCAGAGTAGAACCTCATGAGCCAGCCACTGTGCCTCTTTCTGGGCCAGGGTAGAGCCTCGTGAGTCAGCCACTGTGCCTCTTTCTGGGCCAGGGTAGAGCCCCGTAAGCCAGCGGCTGTGCCACTTTCTGGGCTTAGGTAGAGCCTCGTGAGCCAGCCGCTGTGCCTCTTTCTGGGCCAAGGTAGAGCCCCGTGAGCCAGCCACTGTACCTCAGGACATTTTAGGCCATGGTGTAGCCCTATGAGCCAGCTACTGTGCCCCTGTCTGGTCTAGGGTAGAGCCCCATTAGCCAGCCGATGCGCATCTTTCTGGGCCAGGGTAGAGCCTCGTGAGCCAGCCACTGTGCCTCTTTGTGGGCCAGGGTAAAGTCCCGTAAGCCAGCCACTGTGCCTCTTTCTGGGCCAGGGTAGAGCCCCATAAGCCAGCCACTGTGCCTTTTTCTGGGCCAGGGTAGAGCCTCGTGAGCCAGCCACTGTGCCTCTTTCTGGCCCAGGATACAGCCCCGTGAGCCAGCCGCTGTGCCTTAGGACATTTTAGGCCATGGTGTAGCCCCATGATCCAGCCACTTTACCCCTGTCTGGGCTAGGGTAGAGCTCTATTAGTCAGGTGATGCGCATTATTCTGGGCCAGGGTAGAGTCTCGTGTGTCAGCCACTGTGCCTGTTCCTGGGCCAGGGTAGAGCCCCGTAAGCCAGCCGCTGTGCCTTTTTCTTTGCCAGGGCAGAGCCCCATAAACCAACCGCTAGACCTCTTTCTGGGCTAGGGTAGAGCCTCGTGAGCCAGCTTCTGTGCCTCTTTCTGGGCCAGGGTAGAGCCCCGTAAGCCAGCCGCTGTGCCTCTTTGCAGGTCAGAGCAGAGCCTCGTGAGTCAGCCACTGTGCCTCTTTCTCGGCCAGGGTAGAGCCTCGTAATCCAGCCGCTGTGCCTCTTTCTGGGCCAGGGTAGAGCCTCATAAGCCAGCCACTGTGCCTCTTTCTGGGCTAGGGTAGAGCCTCGCAAGCCAGCCACTGTGCCTCTTCTTGGGTCAGGGTAGAGCCCCGTAATCCAGCCGCTGTGCCTCTATCTGTGCCAGGGCAGAGCACCATAAGCCAGCCGCTAGGCATCTTTCTGGGCCAGGGAAGAGCCTCCTGAGCCAGTCACTGTGCCTCTTTCTGGGCCAGGGTAGAGCCCCGTGAGCCAGCCGCTGTGCCTCAGGACATTTTAGGCCATGGTGTAGACCCATGAGCCAGCCACTTTGCCCCTGTCTGGGCTAGGGTAGGGCTCCATTAGCCAGGTGATGCGTATTATTCTGGGCCAGGGTAGAGCCTCGTGAGCCAGCCACTGTGCCTGTGCCTTGGCCAGGGTAGAGCCCCGTAAGCCAGCCGCTGTGCCTTTTTCTTTGCCAGGTCAGATCCCCATAAGCCAACCACTAGACCTCTTTCTGGGCTAGGGTAGAGCCTCGTGAGCCAGCCACTGTGCCTCTTTCTGGGACAGGGTAGAGCTCCGTAAGCCAGCCGCTGTGCCTCTCTCTGTGCTAGGATAGAGCCCCGTAAGCCAGCCGCTGTGCCTCTTCAGAATCATCACACTGGGCCAGAGTAGAACATCATGAGACAGCCACTGTGCCTCTTTCTGAGCCAGGGTAGAGCCTCGTAAGCCAGCCATTGTGCCTCTTTCTGGGCCAGGGTAGAGCCCCGTAAGCCAGCCGCTGTGCCACTTTCTGGGCCAGGGTAGAGCCTCGTGAACCAGCTGCTGTGCCTCTTTCTGGGCCAGGGTAGAGCCCCGTGAGCAAGCCGCTGTGCCTTAGGACATTTTAGGCCATGGTGTAGCCCGAATAGCCAGCCGCTAGGCCTCTTTCTGGGCCAGGGTGGAGCCTCGTGAGCCATCCACTGTGCATCGTTCTGGGCCAGGGTAGAGCCTCGTGAGCCAGCCACTATGTCTCTTTCTGGGCCAGGGTAGAGCCCCGTGAGCCAGCCGCTGTGCCTCAGGACATTTTAGGCCATGGTGTAGCTCCATGAGCCAGCCACTGTGCCCCTGTCTGGACTAGGGTAGAGCCTCGTGAGCCAGCCACTGTGCCTCTTTCTGGGCCAGGGTAGGTCTCCGTAAGCCAGTCGCTGTGCCTCTTTCTGGGCCAGGGTAGAGCCTCGTGAGCCAGCCACTGTGTCTCTTTCTGGGCCAGGGTAGAGCCCCGTGAGCCAGCCGCTGTGCCTCAGACATTTTAGGCCATGGTGCAGCTCCATGAGCCAGCCTCTGTGCCCCTGTCTGGGCAAGGGTAAAGCCCCATTAGCCAGCCGATGCGCATCTTTCTGGGTCAGGGTAGAGCCTCTTGAGCCAGCCACTGTGCTTCTTCCTGGTCCAGAGTACAGCCCGTAGGTCAGCCGCTGTGCCTCTTTCTGGGCCAGGGTAGAGCCTCGTGAGCCAGCCATTGTGCCTCTTTCTGGGCCAGGGTAGAGCCCCGTGAGCCAGCCGCTGTGCCTCTTTCTGGGCCAGGGTAGAGCCCCGTGAGCCAGCCACTGTGCCTATTTCTGGGCCAGGGTAGAGCCCCGTGAGCCAGCCACTGTGCCTCAGGATATTTTTTCGGCCATGGTGTAGCCCCATGAGCCAGCCTCTTTACCCCTGTCTGGGCCAGGGTAGAGCTCTATGAGTCAGGTGATGAGCATTATTCTGGGCCAGGGTAGAGTCTCGAGAGTCAGCCACTGTGCCTGTTCCTGGGCCAGGGTAGAGCCCCGTAAGCCAGCTGCTGTGCCTTCTTCTTTGCCAGGGCAGAGCCCCATAAGCCAACCGCTAGACCTCTTTCTGGGCTAGGGTAGAGCCTCGTGAGCCAGCCACTGTGCCTCTTTCTGGGCCAGGGTAGAGCCCCGTAAGCCAGCCGCTGTGCCAATCATTAGCCAGGGATCAGAGCAAGAGCCTCGTGAGCCAGCCACTGTGCCTCTTTCTGGGCCACAGAGCCAGCCGCGGCCCTCGGCAGGAAGGCCCCGCAAGCCAGCCACGGCCGCCGGGCCAGGGTAGAGCCCCGTAAGCCAGCCGCGTGCCTTTTTTGCCAGGGCAGAGCCCCAACCAACCGCTAGACCTTTCTGGGCCAGGGTAGAGCCTCGTGATCCAGCCTCTGTGCCTCTTTCTGGGCCAGGGTAGAGCCCCGTAAGCCAGCCGCTGTGCCTCTTGCAGGTCAGAGCAGGCCCGGGGCAGCCACTGTGCCTCTTTCTGGGCCAGGGTAGAGCCTCGCAATCCAGCCGCGGCCTCCCTGGGCCAGGGTAGAGCCTCTAAGCCAGCCACTGTGCCCTCTGGGCTAGGGAGAGCCCGCAAGCCAGCCACTGTGCCTCTTCTTGGGTCAGGGTAGAGCCCCGTAATCCAGCCGCTGTGCCTCTATCTGTGCCAGGGCAGAGCACCATAAGCCAGCCGCTAGGCATCTTTCTGGGCCAGGGAAGAGCCTCGTGAGCCAGTCACTGTGCCTCTTTCTGGGCCAGGGTAGAGCCCCGTGAGCCAGCTGCTGTGCCTCAGGACATTTTAGGCCATGGTGTAGACCCATGAGCCAGCCACTTTGCCCCTGTCTGGGCTAGGGTAGGGCTCCATTAGCCAGGTGATGCGTATTATTCTGGGCCAGGGTAGAGCCTCGTGAGCCAGCCACTGTGCCTGTAACTTGGCCAGGGTAGAGCCCCGTAAGCCAGCCGCTGTGCCTTTTTCTTTGCCAGGTCAGATCCCCATAAGCCAACCACTAGACCTCTTTCTGGGCTAGGGTAGAGCCTCGTGAGCCAGCCACTGTGCCTCTTTCTGGGACAGGGTAGAGCTCCGTAAGCCAGCCGCTGTGCCTCTCTCTGTGCTAGGATAGAGCCCCGTAAGCCAGCCGCTGTGCCTCTTCAGAATCATCACACTGGGCCAGAGTAGAACCTCATGAGACAGCCACTGTGCCTCTTTCTGAGCCAGGGTAGAGCCTCGTAAGCCAGCCATTGTGCCTCTTTCTGGGCCAGGGTAGAGCCCCGTAAGCCAGCCGCTGTGCCACTTTCTGGGCCAGGGTAGAGCCTCGTGAACCAGCTGCTGTGCCTCTTTCTGGGCCAGGGTAGAGCCCCGTGAGCAAGCCGCTGTGCCTTAGGACATTTTAGGCCATGGTGTAGCCCGAATAGCCAGCCGCTAGGCCTCTTTCTGGGCCAGGGTGGAGCCTCGTGAGCCATCCACTGTGCATCGTTCTGGGCCAGGGTAGAGCCTCGTGAGCCAGCCACTATGTCTCTTTCTGGGCCAGGGTAGAGCCCCGTGAGCCAGCCGCTGTGCCTCAGGACATTTTAGGCCATGGTGTAGCTCCATGAGCCAGCCACTGTGCCCCTGTCTGGACTAGGGTAGAGCCTCGTGAGCCAGCCACTGTGCCTCTTTCTGGGCCAGGGTAGGTCTCCGTAAGCCAGTCGCTGTGCCTCTTTCTGGGCCAGGGTAGAGCCTCGTGAGCCAGCCACTGTGTCTCTTTCTGGGCCAGGGTAGAGCCCCGTGAGCCAGCCGCTGTGCCTCAGACATTTTAGGCCATGGTGCAGCTCCATGAGCCAGCCTCTGTGCCCCTGTCTGGGCTAGGGTAAAGCCCCATTAGCCAGCCGATGCGCATCTTTCTGGGTCAGGGTAGAGCCTCTTGAGCCAGCCACTGTGCTTCTTCCTGGTCCAGAGTACAGCCCCGTAGGTCAGCCGCTGTGCCTCTTTCTGGGCCAGGGTAGAGCCTCGTGAGCCAGCCATTGTGCCTCTTTCTGGGCCAGGGTAGAGCCCCGTGAGCCAGCCGCTGTGCCTCAGACATTTTAGGCCATGGTGTAGCCCATTAGCCAGCCACTTTGCCCCTGTCTGGGCTAGGGTAGAGCTCTATTAGTCAGGTGATGCGCATTATTCTGGGCCAAGGTAGAGTCTCGTGAGTCAACCACTGTGCCTGTTCCTGGGCCAGGGTAGAGCCCCGTAATCCAGCCGTTGTGCCTCTTTCCAGGCCAGGGTAGAGCCTCGTGAGCCAGCCACTGTGCCTCTTTCTGGGCCACGGTAGACCCCGTAAGCCAGCCGCTGTGCCTCCTTCTGGGCCAGGGTAGAGCCTCTGGAGCCAGCCCCTGTGCATCTTTGTGGGCCAGGGTAAAGTCCCATGAGCCAGCCACTGTGCCTCTTTCTGGGCCAGGGTAGCGCACCGTAAGCCATCCGCTGTGCCTCTTTCTGGGCCAGGGTAGAACCTGATGAGTCAGCCACTGTGCCTCTTTCTGGGCCAGAGTAGAACTTCATGAGCCAGCCACTGTGCCAATTTCTGGGCCAGGGTAGAGCCTCGTGAGCCAGCCACTGTGCCTCTTTCTGGGCCAGGGTAGAGCCCCATAAGCCAGCCGCTGTGCCTCTTTCTGGGCACGGGTAGAGCCTCGTGAGCCAGCCACTGTGCCTCTTTCTGGGCCAGGGTAGAGCCCGTGAGACAGCTGCTGTGAATTTTTCTGTGACAGTGCAGTGCCCCATAAGTGCAAGGGCAGAGCACCATAAGCCAGCCGCTAGGCCTCTTTCTCGGCCAGGGTAGAGCCTCGTCAGCCAGCCACTGTGCCTCTTTCTGGGCCAGGGTAGAGCCCTGTAACCCAGCCACTGTGCCTCTTTCTGGGCCAGGGTAGAGCTCCGTAAGCCAGCCGCTGTGCCTCTTTCTGTGCTAGGATAGAGCCTCGCAAGCCAGCCACTGTGCCTCTTCTGAGGTCAGGGTAGAGCGCCGTAATCCAGCCGCTGTGCCTTTATCTCTGCCAGAGCAGAGCACCAGAAGCCAGCCGCTTGGCCTCTTTCTGGGCCAGGGTAGAGCCTCGTGAGCCAGCCACTGTGCCTCTTTCTGGACCAGGGTAGAGTCCCGTAAGCCAGCCGCTGTGCCTCTTTCTGTGCCAGGGTACAGCATCGTGAGCCAGCCACTGTGCCTCTTTCTGTGCCAGAGTAGAGCCCCGTGAGCTAGCCGCTGTAGCTCAGGACATTTTAGGCCATGGTGTAGCCCCATGAGCCAGCCACTTTGCCCTTGTCTGGACTAGGGTAGAGATCCATTAGCCAGGAAATGCGCATTATTCTGGGCCATGGTAGAGCCTCGTGAACCAGCCACTGTGCCTCTTTTTGGGCTAGGGTAGAGAGCCATTAGCCAGGTGATGCGCATTATTCTGGGCCAGGGTAGAGCCTCGTGAGCCAGCCACTGTGCCTCTTTCTGGGCCAGGGTAGAGCCCCTTAAGCCAGCCGCTGTGCCTCTTTCTGGGCCAGGGTAGAACCTCATGAGTCAGCCACTGTGCCTCTTTCTGGGCCAAGGTAGAACTTCATGAGCCAGCCACTGTGCCTCTTTCTGGGCCAGGGTAGAGCCCCGTAAGCCAGCCGCTGTGCATCTTTCTGGGCCAGGTTAGAGCCTCGTGAGCCAGCCACTGTGCCTCTTCCTGGGCCAGGGTAGAGCCCCGTGAGCCAGCCGCTGTGCCTTAGGACATTTTAGGCCATGGTGTAGCCCCAAGAGCCAGCCTCTTTGCCCTTGTCTGGACTAGGGTAGAGATCCATTAGACAGGAGATGCGCATTATTCTGGGCCAAGCTAGAGCCTCGTGAGCCAGCCACTGTGCCTCTTTCTGGGCCAGGGTAGAGCTCCGTAAGCCAGCCGCTGTGCCTCTTTCTGTGCTAGGATAGAGCCTCGCAAGCCAGCCACTGTGCCTCTTCTTGGGTCAGGGAAGAGCCCCGTAATCCAGCCGCTGTGCCTCTCTCTGTGCCAGGGCAGAGCACCATAAGCCAGCTGCTAGGCCTCTTTCTGGGCCAGGGTAGAGTCCCGTAAGCCATCCTCTGTGACTCTCTATGGGCCATGGTAGAGCCTCGTGATCCAACCACTGTGCCTCTTTCTGGGCCAGGGTAGAGCCCCATGAGCCAGCCGCTGTGCATCTTTCTGGGCCAGGATAGAGCCCTGTAAGCCAGTCGCTGTGCCTCTTTCTGGGCCAGGGTAGAGCATCATGAGTCAGCCGCTGTGCCTCAGGACATTTTAGGCCAAGGTGTAGCCCCATTAGCCCGCCACTTTGCCCTTGTGTGGACTAGGGTAGAGGACCATTAGCCAGGAGATGCGCATTATTCTGGGCCATGGTAGAGCCTCGTGAACCAGCCACTGTGCCTCTTTCTGGGCTAGGGTAGAGCTCCATTAGCCAGGTGATGCGCATTATTCTGGGCCAGGGTAGAGCTTCGTGAGCCAGCCACTGTGCCTCTTTCTGGGCCAGGTTAGAGCCCCGTAAGCCAGCCGCTGTGCCTCTTTCTGGGCCAGGGTAGAACCTCATGAGTCAGCCACTGAGCTTCTTTCTGGGCCAAGATAGAACTTCATGAGCCAGCCACTGTGCCTCTTTCTGGGCCAGGGTAGAGCCCCGTAAGCCAGCCGCTGTGCATCTTTCTGGGCCAGGGTAGAGCCTCGTGAGCCAGCCACTGTGCCTCTTCCTGGACCAGGGTAGAGCCCTGTGAGCCAGCCACTGTGCCTTAGGACATTTTAGGTCATGGTGTAGCCCCATGAGCCCGCCACTTTGCCCTTGTCTGGTCTAGGGTAGAGAACCATTAGCCAGGAGATGCGCATTATTCTGGGCCATGGTAGAGCCTCGTGAACCAGCCACTGTGCCTCTTTCTGGGCTAGGGTAGAGCTCCATTAGCCAGGTGATGCGCATTATTCTGGGCCAGGGTAGAGCCTCGTGAGCCAGCCACTGTGCCTCTTTCTGTGCCAGGGTAGAGCCCCGTAAGCCAGCCGCTGTGCCTCTTTCTGGGCCAGGGTAGAACCTCATGAGTCAGCCACTGTGCCTCTTTCTGGGCCAAGGTAGAACTTCATGAGCCAGCCACTGTGCCTCTTTCTGGGCCAGGGTAGAGCCCCGTAAGCCAGCCGCTGTGCATCTTTCTGGGCCAGGGTAGAGCCTCGTGAGCCAGCCACTGTGCCTCTTTCTGGGCCAGGGTCGAGCTCTGTAAGCCAGCCGCTGTGCCTCTTTCTGTGCTAGGATAGAGCCTCGCAAGCCAGCCACTGTGCCTCTTCTTGGGTCAGGGAAGAGCCCCGTAATCCAGCCGCTGTGCCTCTATCTGTACCAGGGCAGAGCACCATAAGCCAGCTGCTAGGCCTCTTTCTGGGCCAGGGTAGAGTCCCGTAAGCCATCCTCTGTGACTCTCTCTGGGCCATGGTAGAGCCTCGTGATCCAGCCACTGTGCCTCTTTCTGGGCCAGGGTAGAGCCCCGTGAGCCACCCACTGTGCATCTTTCTGGGCCAGGATATAGCCCTGTAAGCCAGCCGCTGTGCCTCTTTCTGGGCCAGGGTAGAGCCTCATGAGTCAGCCGCTGTGCCCAAGGACATTTTAGGCCATGGTGTAGCCCCATGAGCCAGCCACTTTGCCCCTGTCTGGGCTAGGGTAGAGCTATATTAGTCAGGTGATGCGCATTATTCTGGGCCAAGGTAGAGTCTCGTGAGTCAGCCACTGTGCCTGTTCCTGGGCCAGGGTAGAGCCCCGTAAGCCAGCCGCTGTGCCTTTTTCTGGGCCAGGGTAGAGCCCCGTGAGCCAGCCGCTGTGCCTCTTTCTGTGCTATGATAGAGACTCGCAAGCCAGCCACTGTGCCTCTTTCTTGGCCAGGGTAGAGCCTCGTAAGCCAGCCGCTGTGCCTCTTTCTGGGCCAGGGTAGAGCCTCGTGAGCTAGCCACTGTGCCTCTTTCTGGGCCAGGGTAGAGACCCGTAAGCCAGCCGCTGTGCCTTTTTCTTTGCCAGGGTAGAGCCTCGTAAGCCAGCCGCTGTGCCTCTTTCCAGGCCAGGGTAGAGCCTTGTGAGCCAGCCACTATGCCTCTTTCTGGGCCAGGGTAGAGCCCCGTGAGCCAGCCGCTGTGCCTCTTTCTGTGCTATGATAGAGACTCGCAAGCCAGCCACTGTGCCTCTTTCTTGGCCGGGGTAGAGCCTCGTAAGCCAGCCGCTGTGCCTCTTTCTGGGCCAGGGTAGAGCCTCGTAAGCCAGCCACTGTGCCTCTTTCTGGGCCAGGGTAGAGCTCCGTAAGCCAGCCGCTGTGCCTCTTTCTGTGCTAGGATAGAGCCTCGCAAGCCAGCCACTGTGCCTCTTCTGGGGTCAGGGTAGAGCGCCGTAATCCAGCCGCTGTGCCTCTATCTGTGCCAGAGCAGAGCACCAGAAGCCAGCCGCTTGGCCTCTTTCTGGGCCAGGGTAGAGCCTCGTGAGCCAGCCACTGTGCCTCTTTCTGGACCAGGGTAGAGCCCCGTAAGCCAGCCGCTGTGCCTCTTTCTGTGCCAGGGTACAGCATCGTGAGCCAGCCACTGTGCCTCTTTCTGTGCCAGGGTAGAGCCCTGTGAGCTAGCTGCTGTGCCTCAGGACATTTTAGGCCATGGTGTAGCCCCATGAGCCAGCCACTTTGCCCTTGTCTGGACTAGGGTAGAGATCCATTAGCCAGGAAATGCGCATTATTCTGGGCCATGGTAGAGCCTCGTGAACCAGCCACTGTGCCTCTTTTTGGGCTAGGGTAGAGCGCCATTAGCCAGGTGATGCACATTATTCTGGGCCAGGGTAGAGCCTCGTGAGCCAGCCACTGTGCCTCTTTCTGGGCCAGGGTAGAGCCCCTTAAGCCAGCCGCTGTGCCTCTTTCTGGGCCAGGGTAGAACCTCATGAGTCAGCCACTGTGCCTCTTTCTGGGCCAAGGTAGAACTTCATGAGCCAGCCACTGTGCCTCTTTCTGGGCCAGGGTAGAGCCCCGTAAGCCAGCCGCTGTGCATCTTTCTGGGCCAGGTTAGAGCCTCGTGAGCCAGCCACTGTGCCTCTTCCTGGGCCAGGGTAGAGCCCCGTGAGCCAGCCGCTGTGCCTTAGGACATTTTAGGCCATGGTGTAGCCCCAAGAGCCAGCCTCTTTGCCCTTGTCTGGACTAGGGTAGAGATCCATTAGACAGGAGATGCGCATTATTCTGGGCCAAGCTAGAGCCTCGTGAGCCAGCCACTGTGCCTCTTTCTGGGCCAGGGTAGAGCTCCGTAAGCCAGCCGCTGTGCCTCTTTCTGTGCTAGGATAGAGCCTCGCAAGCCAGCCACTGTGCCTCTTCTTGGGTCAGGGAAGAGCCCCGTAATCCAGCCGCTATGCCTCTATCTGTGCCAGGGCAGAGCACCATAAGCCAGCTGCTAGGCCTCTTTCTGGGCCAGGGTAGAGTCCCGTAAGCCATCCTCTGTCACTCTCTCTGGGCCATGGTAGAGCCTCGTGATCCAGCCACTGTGCCTCTTTCTGGGCCAGGGTAGAGCCCCATGAGCCAGCCGCTGTGCATCTTTCTGGGCCAGGATAGATCCCTGTAAGCCAGCCGCTGTGCCTCTTTCTGGGCCAGGGTAGAGCATCATGAGTCAGCCGCTGTGCCTCAGGACATTTTAGGCCATGGTGTAGCCCCATGAGCCCGCCACTTTGCCCTTGTCTGGACTAGGGTAGAGGACCATTAGCCAGGAGATGCGCATTATTCTGGGCCATGGTAGAGCCTCGTGAACCAGCCACTGTGCCTCTTTCTGGGCCAGGGTAGAGCCCCGTAAGCCAGCCGCTGTGCCTCTTTCTGGGCCAGGGTAGAACCTCATGAGTCAGCCACTGTGCCTCTTTCTGGGCCAAGGTAGAACTTCATGAGCCAGCCACTGTGCCTCTTTCTGGGCCAGGGTAGAGCCCCGTAAGCCAGCCGCTGTGCATCTTTCTGGGCCAGGGTAGAGCCTCGTGAGCCAGCCACTGTGCCTCTTCCTGGGCCGGGGTAGAGCCCTGTGAGCCAGCCGCTGTGCCTTAGGACATTTTAGGCCATGTTGTAGCCCCATGAGCCCGCCACTTTGCCCTTGTCTGGGCTAGGGTAGAGAACCATTAGCCAGGAGATGCGCATTATTCTGGGCCATGGTAGAGCCTCGTGAACCAGCCACTGTGCCTCTTTCTGGGCTAGGGTAGAGCTCCATTAGCCAGGTGATGCGCATTATTCTGGGCCAGGGTAGAGCCTCGTGAGCCAGCCACTGTGCCTCTTTCTGGGCCAGGGTAGAGCCCCGTAAGCCAGCCGCTGTGTCTCTTTCTGGGCCAGGGTAGAACCTCATGAGTCAGCCACTGTGCCTCTTTCTGGGCCAAGGTAGAACTTCATGAGCCAGCCACTGTGCCTCTTTCTGGGCCAGGGTAGAGCCCCGTAAGCCAGCCGCTGTGCCTCTTTCTGGGCCAGGGTAGAGCCTCGTGAGCCAGCCACTGTGCCTCTTTCTGGGCCAGGGTCGAGCTCTGTAAGCCAGCCGCTGTGCCTCTTTCTGTGCTAGGATAGAGCCTCGCAAGCCAGCCACTGTGCCTCTTCTTGGGTCAGGGAAGAGCCCCGTAATCCAGCCGCTGTGCCTCTATCTGTGCCAGGGCAGAGCACCATAAGCCAGCTGCTAGGCCTCTTTCTGGGCCAGGGTAGAGTCCCGTAAGCCATCCTCTGTGACTCTCTCTGGGCCATGGTAGAGCCTCGTGATCCAGCCACTGTGCCTCTTTCTGGGCCACGATAGAACTTCATGAGCCAGCCACTGTGCCTCTTTCTGGGCCAGGGTAGAGCCTCGTGAGCCAGCCACTGTGCCTCTTCCTGGACCAGGGTAGAGCCCTGTGAGCCAGCCACTGTGCCTTAGGACATTTTAGGTCATGGTGTAGCCCCATGAGCCCGCCACTTTGCCCTTGTCTGGACTAGGGTAGAGAACTATTACCCAGGAGATGCGCATTATTCTGGGCCATGGTAGAGCCTCGTGAACCAGCCACTGTGCCTCTTTCTGGGCTAGGGTAGAGCTCCATTAGCCAGGTGATGCGCATTATTCTGGGCCAGGGTAGAGCCTCGTGAGCCAGCCACTGTGTCTCTTTCTGTGCCAGGGTAGAGCCCCGTAAGCCAGCCGCTGTGCCTCTTTCTGGGCCAGGGTAGAACCTCATGAGTCAGCCACTGTGCCTCTTTCTGGGCCAAGGTAGAACTTCATGAGCCAGCCACTGTGCCTCTTTCTGGGCCAGGGTAGAGCCCCGTAAGCCAGCCGCTGTGCATCTTTATGGGCCAGGGTAGAGCCTCGTGAGCCAGCCACTGTGCCTCTTTCTGGGCCAGGGTCGAGCTCTGTAAGCCAGCCGCTGTGCCTCTTTCTGTGCTAGGATAGAGCCTCGCAAGCCAGCCACTGTGCCTCTTCTTGGGTCAGGGAAGAGCCCCGTAATCCAGCCGCTATGCCTCTATCTGTGCCAGGGCAGAGCACCATAAGCCAGCTGCTAGGCCTCTTTCTGGGCCAGGATAGAGTCCCGTAAGCCATCCTCTGTGACTCTCTCTGGGCCATGGTAGAGCCTCGTGATCCAGCCACTGTGCCTCTTTCTGGGCCAGGGTAGAGCCCCATGAGCCAGCCGCTGTGCATCTTTCTGGGCCAGGATAGATCCCTGTAAGCCAGCCGCTGTGCCTCTTTCTGGGCCAGGGTAGAGCATCATGAGTCAGCCGCTGTGCCTCAGGACATTTTAGGCCATGGTGTAGCCCCATGAGCCCGCCACTTTGCCCTTGTCTGGACTAGGGTAGAGGACCATTAGCCAGGAGATGCGCATTATTCTGGGCCATGGTAGAGCCTCGTGAACCAGCCACTGTGCCTCTTTCTGGGCCAGGGTAGAGCCCCGTAAGCCAGCCGCTGTGCCTCTTTCTGGGCCAGGGTAGAACCTCATGAGTCAGCCACTGTGCCTCTTTCTGGGCCAAGGTAGAACTTCATGAGCCAGCCACTGTGCCTCTTTCTGGGCCAGGGTAGAGCCCCGTAAGCCAGCCGCTGTGCATCTTTCTGGGCCAGGGTAGAGCCTCGTGAGCCAGCCACTGTGCCTCTTCCTGGGCCGGGGTAGAGCCCTGTGAGCCAGCCGCTGTGCCTTAGGACATTTTAGGCCATGGTGTAGCCCCATGAGCCCGTCACTTTGCCCTTGTCTGGGCTAGGGTAGAGAACCATTAGCCAGGAGATGCGCATTATTCTGGGCCATGGTAGAGCCTCGTGAACCAGCCACTGTGCCTCTTTCTGGGCTAGGGTAGAGCTCCATTAGCCAGGTGATGCGCATTATTCTGGGCCAGGGTAGAGCCTCGTGAGCCAGCCACTGTGCCTCTTTCTGGGCCAGGGTAGAGCCCCGTAAGCCAGCCGCTGTGTCTCTTTCTGGGCCAGGGTAGAACCTCATGAGTCAGCCACTGTGCCTCTTTCTGGGCCAAGGTAGAACTTCATGAGCCAGCCACTGTGCCTCTTTCTGGGCCAGGGTAGAGCCCCGTAAGCCAGCCGCTGTGCCTCTTTCTGGGCCAGGGTAGAGCCTCGTGAGCCAGCCACTGTGCCTCTTTCTGGGCCAGGGTCGAGCTCTGTAAGCCAGCCGCTGTGCCTCTTTCTGTGCTAGGATAGAGCCTCGCAAGCCAGCCACTGTGCCTCTTCTTGGGTCAGGGAAGAGCCCCGTAATCCAGCCGCTGTGCCTCTATCTGTGCCAGGGCAGAGCACCATAAGCCAGCTGCTAGGCCTCTTTCTGGGCCAGGGTAGAGTCCCGTAAGCCATCCTCTGTGACTCTCTCTGGGCCATGGTAGAGCCTCGTGATCCAGCCACTGTGCCTCTTTCTGGGCCAAGATAGAACTTCATGAGCCAGCCACTGTGCCTCTTTCTGGGCCAGGGTAGAGCCTCGTGAGCCAGCCACTGTGCCTCTTCCTGGACCAGGGTAGAGCCCTGTGAGCCAGCCACTGTGCCTTAGGACATTTTAGGTCATGGTGTAGCCCCATGAGCCCGCCACTTTGCCCTTGTCTGGACTAGGGTAGAGAACCATTAGCCAGGAGATGCGCATTATTCTGGGCCATGGTAGAGCCTCGTGAACCAGCCACTGTGCCTCTTTCTGGGCTAGGGTAGAGCTCCATTAGCCAGGTGATGCGCATTATTCTGGGCCAGGGTAGAGCCTCGTGAGCCAGCCACTGTGCCTCTTTCTGGGCCAAGGTAGAACTTCATGAGCCAGCCACTGTGCCTCTTTCTGGGCCAGGGTAGAGCCCCGTAAGCCAGCCGCTGTGCATCTTTCTGGGCCAGGGTAGAGCCTCGTGAGCCAGCCACTGTGCCTCTTTCTGGGCCAGGGTCGAGCTCTGTAAGCCAGCCGCTGTGCCTCTTTCTGTGCTAGGATAGAGCCTCGCAAGCCAGCCACTGTGCCTCTTCTTGGGTCAGGGAAGAGCCCCGTAATCCAGCCGCTGTGCCTCTATCTGTGCCAGGGCAGAGCACCATAAGCCAGCTGCTAGGCCTCTTTCTGGGCCAGGGTAGAGTCCCGTAAGCCATCCTCTGTGACTCTCTCTGGGCCAGGGTAGAGCCTCATGAGTCAGCCGCTGTGCCCAAGGACATTTTAGGCCATGGTGTAGCCCCATGAGCCAGCCACTTTGCCCCTGTCTGGGCTAGGGTAGAGCTATATTAGTCAGGTGATGCGCATTATTCTGGGCCAAGGTAGAGTCTCGTCAGTCAGCCACTGTGCCTGTTCCTGGGCCAGGGTAGAGCCCCGTAAGCCAGCCGCTGTGCCTTTTTCTGGGCCAGGGTAGAGCCCCGTGAGCCAGCCGCTGTGCCTCTTTCCAGGCCAGGGTAGAGCCTTGTGAGCCAGCCACTCTGCCTCTTTCTGGGCCAGGGTAGAGCCCCGTGAGCCAGCCGCTGTGCCTCTTTCTGTGCTATGATAGAGACTCGCAAGCCAGCCACTGTGCCTCTTTCTTGGCCAGGGTAGAGCCTCGTAAGCCAGCCGCTGTGCCTCTTTCTGGGCCAGGGTAAAGCCTCGTGAGCTAGCCACTGTGCCTCTTTCTGGGCCAGGGTAGAGACCCGTAAGCCAGCCGCTGTGCCTTTTTCTTTGCCAGGGTAGAGCCTCGTAAGCCAGCCGCTGTGCCTCTTTCCAGGCCAGGGTAGAGCCTTGTGAGCCAGCCACTATGCCTCTTTCTGGGCCAGGGTAGAGCCCCGTGAGCCAGCCGCTGTGCCTCTTTCTGTGCTATGATAGAGACTCGCAAGCCAGCCACTGTGCCTCTTTCTTGGCCGGGGTAGAGCCTCGTAAGCCAGCCGCTGTGCCTCTTTCTGGGCCAGGGTAGAGCCTCGTAAGCCAGCCACTGTGCCTCTTTCTGGGCCAGGGTAGAGCTCCGTAAGCCAGCCGCTGTGCCTCTTTCTGTGCTAGGATAGAGCCTCGCAAGCCAGCCACTGTGCCTCTTCTGGGGTCAGGGTAGAGCGCCGTAATCCAGCCGCTGTGCCTCTATCTGTGCCAGAGCAGAGCACCAGAAGCCAGCCGCTTGGCCTCTTTCTGGGCCAGGGTAGAGCCTCGTGAGCCAGCCACTGTGCCTCTTTCTGGACCAGGGTAGAGCCCCGTAAGCCAGCCGCTGTGCCTCTTTCTGTGCCAGGGTACAGCATCGTGAGCCAGCCACTGTGCCTCTTTCTGTGCCAGGGTAGAGCCCTGTGAGCTAGCTGCTGTGCCTCAGGACATTTTAGGCCATGGTGTAGCCCCATGAGCCAGCCACTTTGCCCTTGTCTGGACTAGGTAGAGATCCATTAGCCAGGAAATGCGCATTATTCTGGGCCATGGTAGAGCCTCGTGAAGCAGCCACTGTGCCTCTTTTTGGGCTAGGGTAGAGCGCCATTAGCCAGGTGATGCACATTATTCTGGGCCAGGGTAGAGCCTCGTGAGCCAGCCACTGTGCCTCTTTCTGGGCCAGGGTAGAGCCCCTTAAGCCAGCCGCTGTGCCTCTTTCTGGGCCAGGGTAGAACCTCATGAGTCAGCCACTGTGCCTCTTTCTGGGCCAAGGTAGAACTTCATGAGCCAGCCACTGTGCCTCTTTCTGGGCCAGGGTAGAGCCCCGTAAGCCAGCCGCTGTGCATCTTTCTGGGCCAGGTTAGAGCCTCGTGAGCCAGCCACTGTGCCTCTTCCTGGGCCAGGGTAGAGCCCCGTGAGCCAGCCGCTGTGCCTTAGGACATTTTAGGCCATGGTGTAGCCCCAAGAGCCAGCCTCTTTGCCCTTGTCTGGACTAGGGTAGAGATCCATTAGACAGGAGATGCGCATTATTCTGGGCCAAGCTAGAGCCTCGTGAGCCAGCCACTGTGCCTCTTTCTGGGCCAGGGTAGAGCTCCGTAAGCCAGCCGCTGTGCCTCTTTCTGTGCTAGGATAGAGCCTCGCAAGCCAGCCACTGTGCCTCTTCTTGGGTCAGGGAAGAGCCCCGTAATCCAGCCGCTATGCCTCTATCTGTGCCAGGGCAGAGCACCATAAGCCAGCTGCTAGGCCTCTTTCTGGGCCAGGGTAGAGTCCCGTAAGCCATCCTCTGTGACTCTCTCTGGGCCAGGGTAGAGCCTCATGAGTCAGCCGCTGTGCCCAAGGACATTTTAGGCCATGGTGTAGCCCCATGAGCCAGCCACTTTGCCCCTGTCTGGGCTAGGGTAGAGCTATATTAGTCAGGTGATGCGCATTATTCTGGGCCAAGGTAGAGTCTCGTCAGTCAGCCACTGTGCCTGTTCCTGGGCCAGGGTAGAGCCCCGTAAGCCAGCCGCTGTGCCTTTTTCTGGGCCAGGGTAGAGCCCCGTGAGCCAACCGCTGTGCCTCTTTCCAGGCCAGGGTAGAGCCTTGTGAGCCAGCCACTCTGCCTCTTTCTGGGCCAGGGTAGAGCCCCGTGAGCCAGCCGCTGTGCCTCTTTCTGTGCTATGATAGAGACTCGCAAGCCAGCCACTGTGCCTCTTTCTTGGCCAGGGTAGAGCCTCGTAAGCCAGCCGCTGTGCCTCTTTCTGGGCCAGGGTAAAGCCTCGTGAGCTAGCCACTGTGCCTCTTTCTGGGCCAGGGTAGAGACCCGTAAGCCAGCCGCTGTGCCTTTTTCTTTGCCAGGGTAGAGCCTCGTAAGCCAGCCGCTGTGCCTCTTTCCAGGCCAGGGTAGAGCCTTGTGAGCCAGCCACTATGCCTCTTTCTGGGCCAGGGTAGAGCCCCGTGAGCCAGCCGCTGTGCCTCTTTCTGTGCTATGATAGAGACTCGCAAGCCAGCCACTGTGCCTCTTTCTTGGCCGGGGTAGAGCCTCGTAAGCCAGCCGCTGTGCCTCTTTCTGGGCCAGGGTAGAGCCTCGTAAGCCAGCCACTGTGCCTCTTTCTGGGCCAGGGTAGAGCTCCGTAAGCCAGCCGCTGTGCCTCTTTCTGTGCTAGGATAGAGCCTCGCAAGCCAGCCACTGTGCCTCTTCTGGGGTCAGGGTAGAGCGCCGTAATCCAGCCGCTGTGCCTCTATCTGTGCCAGAGCAGAGCACCAGAAGCCAGCCGCTTGGCCTCTTTCTGGGCCAGGGTAGAGCCTCGTGAGCCAGCCACTGTGCCTCTTTCTGGACCAGGGTAGAGCCCCGTAAGCCAGCCGCTGTGCCTCTTTCTGTGCCAGGGTACAGCATCGTGAGCCAGCCACTGTGCCTCTTTCTGTGCCAGGGTAGAGCCCTGTGAGCTAGCTGCTGTGCCTCAGGACATTTTAGGCCATGGTGTAGCCCCATGAGCCAGCCACTTTGCCCTTGTCTGGACTAGGTAGAGATCCATTAGCCAGGAAATGCGCATTATTCTGGGCCATGGTAGAGCCTCGTGAAGCAGCCACTGTGCCTCTTTTTGGGCTAGGGTAGAGCGCCATTAGCCAGGTGATGCACATTATTCTGGGCCAGGGTAGAGCCTCGTGAGCCAGCCACTGTGCCTCTTTCTGGGCCAGGGTAGAGCCCCTTAAGCCAGCCGCTGTGCCTCTTTCTGGGCCAGGGTAGAACCTCATGAGTCAGCCACTGTGCCTCTTTCTGGGCCAAGGTAGAACTTCATGAGCCAGCCACTGTGCCTCTTTCTGGGCCAGGGTAGAGCCCCGTAAGCCAGCCGCTGTGCATCTTTCTGGGCCAGGTTAGAGCCTCGTGAGCCAGCCACTGTGCCTCTTCCTGGGCCAGGGTAGAGCCCCGTGAGCCAGCCGCTGTGCCTTAGGACATTTTAGGCCATGGTGTAGCCCCAAGAGCCAGCCTCTTTGCCCTTGTCTGGACTAGGGTAGAGATCCATTAGACAGGAGATGCGCATTATTCTGGGCCAAGCTAGAGCCTCGTGAGCCAGCCACTGTGCCTCTTTCTGGGCCAGGGTAGAGCTCCGTAAGCCAGCCGCTGTGCCTCTTTCTGTGCTAGGATAGAGCCTCGCAAGCCAGCCACTGTGCCTCTTCTTGGGTCAGGGAAGAGCCCCGTAATCCAGCCGCTATGCCTCTATCTGTGCCAGGGCAGAGCACCATAAGCCAGCTGCTAGGCCTCTTTCTGGGCCAGGGTAGAGTCCCGTAAGCCATCCTCTGTGACTCTCTCTGGGCCATGGTAGAGCCTCGTGATCCAGCCACTGTGCCTCTTTCTGGGCCAGGGTAGAGCCCCATGAGCCAGCCGCTGTGCATCTTTCTGGGCCAGGATACATCCCTGTAAGCCAGCCGCTGTGCCTCTTTCTGGGCCAGGGTAGAGCATCATGAGTCAGCCGCTGTGCCTCAGGACATTTTAGGCCATGGTGTAGCCCCATGAGCCCGCCACTTTGCCCTTGTCTGGACTAGGGTAGAGGACCATTAGCCAGGAGATGCGCATTATTCTGGGCCATGGTAGAGCCTCGTGAACCAGCCACTGTGCCTCTTTCTGGGCCAGGGTAGAGCCCCGTAAGCCAGCCGCTGTGCCTCTTTCTGGGCCAGGGTAGAACCTCATGAGTCAGCCACTGTGCCTCTTTCTGGGCCAAGGTAGAACTTCATGAGCCAGCCACTGTGCCTCTTTCTGGGCCAGGGTAGAGCCCCGTAAGCCAGCCGCTGTGCATCTTTCTGGGCCAGGGTAGAGCCTCGTGAGCCAGCCACTGTGCCTCTTCCTGGGCCGGGGTAGAGCCCTGTGAGCCAGCCGCTGTGCCTTAGGACATTTTAGGCCATGGTGTAGCCCCATGAGCCCGCCACTTTGCCCTTGTCTGGACTAGGGTAGAGAACCATTAGCCAGGAGATGCGCATTATTCTGGGCCATGGTAGAGCCTCGTGAACCAGCCACTGTGCCTCTTTCTGGGCTAGGGTAGAGCTCCATTAGCCAGGTGATGCGCATTATTCTGGGCCAGGGTAGAGCCTCGTGAGCCAGCCACTGTGCCTCTTTCTGGGCCAGGGTAGAGCCCCGTAAGCCAGCCGCTGTGTCTCTTTCTGGGCCAGGGTAGAACCTCATGAGTCAGCCACTGTGCCTCTTTCTGGGCCAAGGTAGAACTTCATGAGCCAGCCACTGTGCCTCTTTCTGGGCCAGGGTAGAGCCCCGTAAGCCAGCCGCTGTGCCTCTTTCTGGGCCAGGGTAGAGCCTCGTGAGCCAGCCACTGTGCCTCTTTCTGGGCCAGGGTCGAGCTCTGTAAGCCAGCCGCTGTGCCTCTTTCTGTGCTAGGATAGAGCCTCGCAAGCCAGCCACTGTGCCTCTTCTTGGGTCAGGGAAGAGCCCCGTAATCCAGCCGCTGTGCCTCTATCTGTGCCAGGGCAGAGCACCATAAGCCAGCTGCTAGGCCTCTTTCTGGGCCAGGGTAGAGTCCCGTAAGCCATCCTCTGTGACTCTCTCTGGGCCATGGTAGAGCCTCGTGATCCAGCCACTGTGCCTCTTTCTGGGCCACGATAGAACTTCATGAGCCAGCCACTGTGCCTCTTTCTGGGCCAGGGTAGAGCCTCGTGAGCCAGCCACTGTGCCTCTTCCTGGACCAGGGTAGAGCCCTGTGAGCCAGCCACTGTGCCTTAGGACATTTTAGGTCATGGTGTAGCCCCATGAGCCCGCCACTTTGCCCTTGTCTGGACTAGGGTAGAGAACTATTACCCAGGAGATGCGCATTATTCTGGGCCATGGTAGAGCCTCGTGAACCAGCCACTGTGCCTCTTTCTGGGCTAGGGTAGAGCTCCATTAGCCAGGTGATGCGCATTATTCTGGGCCAGGGTAGAGCCTCGTGAGCCAGCCACTGTGTCTCTTTCTGTGCCAGGGTAGAGCCCCGTAAGCCAGCCGCTGTGCCTCTTTCTGGGCCAGGGTAGAACCTCATGAGTCAGCCACTGTGCCTCTTTCTGGGCCAAGGTAGAACTTCATGAGCCAGCCACTGTGCCTCTTTCTGGGCCAGGGTAGAGCCCCGTAAGCCAGCCGCTGTGCATCTTTATGGGCCAGGGTAGAGCCTCGTGAGCCAGCCACTGTGCCTCTTTCTGGGCCAGGGTCGAGCTCTGTAAGCCAGCCGCTGTGCCTCTTTCTGTGCTAGGATAGAGCCTCGCAAGCCAGCCACTGTGCCTCTTCTTGGGTCAGGGAAGAGCCCCGTAATCCAGCCGCTATGCCTCTATCTGTGCCAGGGCAGAGCACCATAAGCCAGCTGCTAGGCCTCTTTCTGGGCCAGGATAGAGTCCCGTAAGCCATCCTCTGTGACTCTCTCTGGGCCATGGTAGAGCCTCGTGATCCAGCCACTGTGCCTCTTTCTGGGCCAGGGTAGAGCCCCATGAGCCAGCCGCTGTGCATCTTTCTGGGCCAGGATAGATCCCTGTAAGCCAGCCGCTGTGCCTCTTTCTGGGCCAGGGAAGAGCATCATGAGTCAGCCGCTGTGCCTCAGGACATTTTAGGCCATGGTGTAGCCCCATGAGCCCGCCACTTTGCCCTTGTCTGGACTAGGGTAGAGGACCATTAGCCAGGAGATGCGCATTATTCTGGGCCATGGTAGAGCCTCGTGAACCAGCCACTGTGCCTCTTTCTGGGCCAGGGTAGAGCCCCGTAAGCCAGCCGCTGTGCCTCTTTCTGGGCCAGGGTAGAACCTCATGAGTCAGCCACTGTGCCTCTTTCTGGGCCAAGGTAGAACTTCATGAGCCAGCCACTGTGCCTCTTTCTGGGCCAGGGTAGAGCCCCGTAAGCCAGCCGCTGTGCATCTTTCTGGGCCAGGGTAGAGCCTCGTGAGCCAGCCACTGTGCCTCTTCCTGGGCCGGGGTAGAGCCCTGTGAGCCAGCCGCTGTGCCTTAGGACATTTTAGGCCATGGTGTAGCCCCATGAGCCCGTCACTTTGCCCTTGTCTGGGCTAGGGTAGAGAACCATTAGCCAGGAGATGCGCATTATTCTGGGCCATGGTAGAGCCTCGTGAACCAGCCACTGTGCCTCTTTCTGGGCTAGGGTAGAGCTCCATTAGCCAGGTGATGCGCATTATTCTGGGCCAGGGTAGAGCCTCGTGAGCCAGCCACTGTGCCTCTTTCTGGGCCAGGGTAGAGCCCCGTAAGCCAGCCGCTGTGTCTCTTTCTGGGCCAGGGTAGAACCTCATGAGTCAGCCACTGTGCCTCTTTCTGGGCCAAGGTAGAACTTCATGAGCCAGCCACTGTGCCTCTTTCTGGGCCAGGGTAGAGCCCCGTAAGCCAGCCGCTGTGCCTCTTTCTGGGCCAGGGTAGAGCCTCGTGAGCCAGCCACTGTGCCTCTTTCTGGGCCAGGGTCGAGCTCTGTAAGCCAGCCGCTGTGCCTCTTTCTGTGCTAGGATAGAGCCTCGCAAGCCAGCCACTGTGCCTCTTCTTGGGTCAGGGAAGAGCCCCGTAATCCAGCCGCTGTGCCTCTATCTGTGCCAGGGCAGAGCACCATAAGCCAGCTGCTAGGCCTCTTTCTGGGCCAGGGTAGAGTCCCGTAAGCCATCCTCTGTGACACTCTCTGGGCCATGGTAGAGCCTCGTGATCCAGCCACTGTGCCTCTTTCTGGGCCAAGATAGAACTTCATGAGCCAGCCACTGTGCCTCTTTCTGGGCCAGGGTAGAGCCTCGTGAGCCAGCCACTGTGCCTCTTCCTGGACCAGGGTAGAGCCCTGTGAGCCAGCCACTGTGCCTTAGGACATTTTAGGTCATGGTGTAGCCCCATGAGCCCGCCACTTTGCCCTTGTCTGGACTAGGGTAGAGAACCATTAGCCAGGAGATGCGCATTATTCTGGGCCATGGTAGAGCCTCGTGAACCAGCCACTGTGCCTCTTTCTGGGCTAGGGTAGAGCTCCATTAGCCAGGTGATGCGCATTATTCTGGGCCAGGGTAGAGCCTCGTGAGCCAGCCACTGTGCCTCTTTCTGTGCAAGGGTAGAGCCCCGTAAGCCAGCCGCTGTGCCTCTTTCTGGGCCAGGGTAGAACCTCATGAGTCAGCCACTGTGCCTCTTTCTGGGCCAAGGTAGAACTTCATGAGCCAGCCACTGTGCCTCTTTCTGGGCCAGGGTAGAGCCCCATAAGCCAGCCGCTGTGCATCTTTCTGGGCCAGGGTAGAGCCTCGTGAGCCAGCCACTGTGCCTCTTTCTGGGCCAGGGTCGAGCTCTGTAAGCCAGCCGCTGTGCCTCTTTCTGTGCTAGGATAGAGCCTCGCAAGCCAGCCACTGTGCCTCTTCTTGGGTCAGGGAAGAGCCCCGTAATCCAGCCGCTGTGCCTCTATCTGTGCCAGGGCAGAGCACCATAAGCCAGCTGCTAGGCCTCTTTCTGGGCCAGGGTAGAGTCCCGTAAGCCATCCTCTGTGACTCTCTCTGGGCCAGGGTAGAGCCTCATGAGTCAGCCGCTGTGCCCAAGGACATTTTAGGCCATGGTGTAGCCCCATGAGCCAGCCACTTTGCCCCTGTCTGGGCTAGGGTAGAGCTATATTAGTCAGGTGATGCGCATTATTCTGGGCCAAGGTAGAGTCTCGTCAGTCAGCCACTGTGCCTGTTCCTGGGCCAGGGTAGAGCCCCGTAAGCCAGCCGCTGTGCCTTTTTCTGGGCCAGGGTAGAGCCCCGTGAGCCAGCCGCTGTGCCTCTTTCCAGGCCAGGGTAGAGCCTTGTGAGCCAGCCACTCTGCCTCTTTCTGGGCCAGGGTAGAGCCCCGTGAGCCAGCCGCTGTGCCTCTTTCTGTGCTATGATAGAGACTCGCAAGCCAGCCACTGTGCCTCTTTCTTGGCCAGGGTAGAGCCTCGTAAGCCAGCCGCTGTGCCTCTTTCTGGGCCAGGGTAAAGCCTCGTGAGCTAGCCACTGTGCCTCTTTCTGGGCCAGGGTAGAGCCCCGTGAGCCAGCTGCTGTGCCTCAGGACATTTTAGGCCATGGTGTAGACCCATGAGCCAGCCACTTTGCCCCTGTCTGGGCTAGGGTAGGGCTCCATTAGCCAGGTGATGCGTATTATTCTGGGCCAGGGTAGAGCCTCGTGAGCCAGCCACTGTGCCTGTAACTTGGCCAGGGTAGAGCCCCGTAAGCCAGCCGCTGTGCCTTTTTCTTTGCCAGGTCAGATCCCCATAAGCCAACCACTAGACCTCTTTCTGGGCTAGGGTAGAGCCTCGTGAGCCAGCCACTGTGCCTCTTTCTGGGACAGGGTAGAGCTCCGTAAGCCAGCCGCTGTGCCTCTCTCTGTGCTAGGATAGAGCCCCGTAAGCCAGCCGCTGTGCCTCTTCAGAATCATCACACTGGGCCAGAGTAGAACCTCATGAGACAGCCACTGTGCCTCTTTCTGAGCCAGGGTAGAGCCTCGTAAGCCAGCCATTGTGCCTCTTTCTGGGCCAGGGTAGAGCCCCGTAAGCCAGCCGCTGTGCCACTTTCTGGGCCAGGGTAGAGCCTCGTGAACCAGCTGCTGTGCCTCTTTCTGGGCCAGGGTAGAGCCCCGTGAGCAAGCCGCTGTGCCTTAGGACATTTTAGGCCATGGTGTAGCCCGAATAGCCAGCCGCTAGGCCTCTTTCTGGGCCAGGGTGGAGCCTCGTGAGCCATCCACTGTGCATCGTTCTGGGCCAGGGTAGAGCCTCGTGAGCCAGCCACTATGTCTCTTTCTGGGCCAGGGTAGAGCCCCGTGAGCCAGCCGCTGTGCCTCAGGACATTTTAGGCCATGGTGTAGCTCCATGAGCCAGCCACTGTGCCCCTGTCTGGACTAGGGTAGAGCCTCGTGAGCCAGCCACTGTGCCTCTTTCTGGGCCAGGGTAGGTCTCCGTAAGCCAGTCGCTGTGCCTCTTTCTGGGCCAGGGTAGAGCCTCGTGAGCCAGCCACTGTGTCTCTTTCTGGGCCAGGGTAGAGCCCCGTGAGCCAGCCGCTGTGCCTCAGACATTTTAGGCCATGGTGCAGCTCCATGAGCCAGCCTCTGTGCCCCTGTCTGGGCTAGGGTAAAGCCCCATTAGCCAGCCGATGCGCATCTTTCTGGGTCAGGGTAGAGCCTCTTGAGCCAGCCACTGTGCTTCTTCCTGGTCCAGAGTACAGCCCCGTAGGTCAGCCGCTGTGCCTCTTTCTGGGCCAGGGTAGAGCCTCGTGAGCCAGCCATTGTGCCTCTTTCTGGGCCAGGGTAGAGCCCCGTGAGCCAGCCGCTGTGCCTCAGACATTTTAGGCCATGGTGTAGCCCATTAGCCAGCCACTTTGCCCCTGTCTGGGCTAGGGTAGAGCTCTATTAGTCAGGTGATGCGCATTATTCTGGGCCAAGGTAGAGTCTCGTGAGTCAACCACTGTGCCTGTTCCTGGGCCAGGGTAGAGCCCCGTAATCCAGCCGTTGTGCCTCTTTCCAGGCCAGGGTAGAGCCTCGTGAGCCAGCCACTGTGCCTCTTTCTGGGCCACGGTAGACCCCGTAAGCCAGCCGCTGTGCCTCCTTCTGGGCCAGGGTAGAGCCTCTGGAGCCAGCCCCTGTGCATCTTTGTGGGCCAGGGTAAAGTCCCATGAGCCAGCCACTGTGCCTCTTTCTGGGCCAGGGTAGCGCACCGTAAGCCATCCGCTGTGCCTCTTTCTGGGCCAGGGTAGAACCTGATGAGTCAGCCACTGTGCCTCTTTCTGGGCCAGAGTAGAACTTCATGAGCCAGCCACTGTGCCAATTTCTGGGCCAGGGTAGAGCCTCGTGAGCCAGCCACTGTGCCTCTTTCTGGGCCAGGGTAGAGCCCCATAAGCCAGCCGCTGTGCCTCTTTCTGGGCACGGGTAGAGCCTCGTGAGCCAGCCACTGTGCCTCTTTCTGGGCCAGGGTAGAGCCCGTGAGACAGCTGCTGTGAATTTTTCTGTGACAGTGCAGTGCCCGATAAGTGCAAGGGCAGAGCACCATAAGCCAGCCGCTAGGCCTCTTTCTCGGCCAGGGTAGAGCCTCGTCAGCCAGCCACTGTGCCTCTTTCTGGGCCAGGGTAGAGCCCTGTAACCCAGCCACTGTGCCTCTTTCTGGGCCAGGGTAGAGCTCCGTAAGCCAGCCGCTGTGCCTCTTTCTGTGCTAGGATAGAGCCTCGCAAGCCAGCCACTGTGCCTCTTCTGAGGTCAGGGTAGAGCGCCGTAATCCAGCCGCTGTGCCTTTATCTCTGCCAGAGCAGAGCACCAGAAGCCAGCCGCTTGGCCTCTTTCTGGGCCAGGGTAGAGCCTCGTGAGCCAGCCACTGTGCCTCTTTCTGGACCAGGGTAGAGTCCCGTAAGCCAGCCGCTGTGCCTCTTTCTGTGCCAGGGTACAGCATCGTGAGCCAGCCACTGTGCCTCTTTCTGTGCCAGAGTAGAGCCCCGTGAGCTAGCCGCTGTAGCTCAGGACATTTTAGGCCATGGTGTAGCCCCATGAGCCAGCCACTTTGCCCTTGTCTGGACTAGGGTAGAGATCCATTAGCCAGGAAATGCGCATTATTCTGGGCCATGGTAGAGCCTCGTGAACCAGCCACTGTGCCTCTTTTTGGGCTAGGGTAGAGAGCCATTAGCCAGGTGATGCGCATTATTCTGGGCCAGGGTAGAGCCTCGTGAGCCAGCCACTGTGCCTCTTTCTGGGCCAGGGTAGAGCCCCTTAAGCCAGCCGCTGTGCCTCTTTCTGGGCCAGGGTAGAACCTCATGAGTCAGCCACTGTGCCTCTTTCTGGGCCAAGGTAGAACTTCATGAGCCAGCCACTGTGCCTCTTTCTGGGCCAGGGTAGAGCCCCGTAAGCCAGCCGCTGTGCATCTTTCTGGGCCAGGTTAGAGCCTCGTGAGCCAGCCACTGTGCCTCTTCCTGGGCCAGGGTAGAGCCCCGTGAGCCAGCCGCTGTGCCTTAGGACATTTTAGGCCATGGTGTAGCCCCAAGAGCCAGCCTCTTTGCCCTTGTCTGGACTAGGGTAGAGATCCATTAGACAGGAGATGCGCATTATTCTGGGCCAAGCTAGAGCCTCGTGAGCCAGCCACTGTGCCTCTTTCTGGGCCAGGGTAGAGCTCCGTAAGCCAGCCGCTGTGCCTCTTTCTGTGCTAGGATAGAGCCTCGCAAGCCAGCCACTGTGCCTCTTCTTGGGTCAGGGAAGAGCCCCGTAATCCAGCCGCTGTGCCTCTCTCTGTGCCAGGGCAGAGCACCATAAGCCAGCTGCTAGGCCTCTTTCTGGGCCAGGGTAGAGTCCCGTAAGCCATCCTCTGTGACTCTCTATGGGCCATGGTAGAGCCTCGTGATCCAACCACTGTGCCTCTTTCTGGGCCAGGGTAGAGCCCCATGAGCCAGCCGCTGTGCATCTTTCTGGGCCAGGATAGAGCCCTGTAAGCCAGTCGCTGTGCCTCTTTCTGGGCCAGGGTAGAGCATCATGAGTCAGCCGCTGTGCCTCAGGACATTTTAGGCCAAGGTGTAGCCCCATTAGCCCGCCACTTTGCCCTTGTGTGGACTAGGGTAGAGGACCATTAGCCAGGAGATGCGCATTATTCTGGGCCATGGTAGAGCCTCGTGAACCAGCCACTGTGCCTCTTTCTGGGCTAGGGTAGAGCTCCATTAGCCAGGTGATGCGCATTATTCTGGGCCAGGGTAGAGCTTCGTGAGCCAGCCACTGTGCCTCTTTCTGGGCCAGGTTAGAGCCCCGTAAGCCAGCCGCTGTGCCTCTTTCTGGGCCAGGGTAGAACCTCATGAGTCAGCCACTGAGCTTCTTTCTGGGCCAAGATAGAACTTCATGAGCCAGCCACTGTGCCTCTTTCTGGGCCAGGGTAGAGCCCCGTAAGCCAGCCGCTGTGCATCTTTCTGGGCCAGGGTAGAGCCTCGTGAGCCAGCCACTGTGCCTCTTCCTGGACCAGGGTAGAGCCCTGTGAGCCAGCCACTGTGCCTTAGGACATTTTAGGTCATGGTGTAGCCCCATGAGCCCGCCACTTTGCCCTTGTCTGGACTAGGGTAGAGAACCATTAGCCAGGAGATGCGCATTATTCTGGGCCATGGTAGAGCCTCGTGAACCAGCCACTGTGCCTCTTTCTGGGCTAGGGTAGAGCTCCATTAGCCAGGTGATGCGCATTATTCTGGGCCAGGGTAGAGCCTCGTGAGCCAGCCACTGTGCCTCTTTCTGTGCCAGGGTAGAGCCCCGTAAGCCAGCCGCTGTGCCTCTTTCTGGGCCAGGGTAGAACCTCATGAGTCAGCCACTGTGCCTCTTTCTGGGCCAAGGTAGAACTTCATGAGCCAGCCACTGTGCCTCTTTCTGGGCCAGGGTAGAGCCCCGTAAGCCAGCCGCTGTGCATCTTTCTGGGCCAGGGTAGAGCCTCGTGAGCCAGCCACTGTGCCTCTTTCTGGGCCAGGGTCGAGCTCTGTAAGCCAGCCGCTGTGCCTCTTTCTGTGCTAGGATAGAGCCTCGCAAGCCAGCCACTGTGCCTCTTCTTGGGTCAGGGAAGAGCCCCGTAATCCAGCCGCTGTGCCTCTATCTGTACCAGGGCAGAGCACCATAAGCCAGCTGCTAGGCCTCTTTCTGGGCCAGGGTAGAGTCCCGTAAGCCATCCTCTGTGACTCTCTCTGGGCCATGGTAGAGCCTCGTGATCCAGCCACTGTGCCTCTTTCTGGGCCAGGGTAGAGCCCCGTGAGCCACCCACTGTGCATCTTTCTGGGCCAGGATATAGCCCTGTAAGCCAGCCGCTGTGCCTCTTTCTGGGCCAGGGTAGAGCCTCATGAGTCAGCCGCTGTGCCCAAGGACATTTTAGGCCATGGTGTAGCCCCATGAGCCAGCCACTTTGCCCCTGTCTGGGCTAGGGTAGAGCTATATTAGTCAGGTGATGCGCATTATTCTGGGCCAAGGTAGAGTCTCGTGAGTCAGCCACTGTGCCTGTTCCTGGGCCAGGGTAGAGCCCCGTAAGCCAGCCGCTGTGCCTTTTTCTGGGCCAGGGTAGAGCCCCGTGAGCCAGCCGCTGTGCCTCTTTCTGTGCTATGATAGAGACTCGCAAGCCAGCCACTGTGCCTCTTTCTTGGCCAGGGTAGAGCCTCGTAAGCCAGCCGCTGTGCCTCTTTCTGGGCCAGGGTAGAGCCTCGTGAGCTAGCCACTGTGCCTCTTTCTGGGCCAGGGTAGAGACCCGTAAGCCAGCCGCTGTGCCTTTTTCTTTGCCAGGGTAGAGCCTCGTAAGCCAGCCGCTGTGCCTCTTTCCAGGCCAGGGTAGAGCCTTGTGAGCCAGCCACTATGCCTCTTTCTGGGCCAGGGTAGAGCCCCGTGAGCCAGCCGCTGTGCCCTCTGTGCATGATAGAGACCGCAGCCAGCCACTGTGCCTCTTTCTTGGCCGGGGTAGAGCCTCGTAAGCCAGCCGCTGTGCCTCTTTCTGGGCCAGGGTAGAGCCTCGTAAGCCAGCCACTGTGCCTCTTTCTGGGCCAGGGTAGAGCTCCGTAAGCCAGCCGCTGTGCCTCTTTCTGTGCTAGGATAGAGCCTCGCAAGCCAGCCACTGTGCCTCTTCTGGGGTCAGGGTAGAGCGCCGTAATCCAGCCGCTGTGCCTCTATCTGTGCCAGAGCAGAGCACCAGAAGCCAGCCGCTTGGCCTCTTTCTGGGCCAGGGTAGAGCCTCGTGAGCCAGCCACTGTGCCTCTTTCTGGACCAGGGTAGAGCCCCGTAAGCCAGCCGCTGTGCCTCTTTCTGTGCCAGGGTACAGCATCGTGAGCCAGCCACTGTGCCTCTTTCTGTGCCAGGGTAGAGCCCTGTGAGCTAGCTGCTGTGCCTCAGGACATTTTAGGCCATGGTGTAGCCCCATGAGCCAGCCACTTTGCCCTTGTCTGGACTAGGGTAGAGATCCATTAGCCAGGAAATGCGCATTATTCTGGGCCATGGTAGAGCCTCGTGAACCAGCCACTGTGCCTCTTTTTGGGCTAGGGTAGAGCGCCATTAGCCAGGTGATGCACATTATTCTGGGCCAGGGTAGAGCCTCGTGAGCCAGCCACTGTGCCTCTTTCTGGGCCAGGGTAGAGCCCCTTAAGCCAGCCGCTGTGCCTCTTTCTGGGCCAGGGTAGAACCTCATGAGTCAGCCACTGTGCCTCTTTCTGGGCCAAGGTAGAACTTCATGAGCCAGCCACTGTGCCTCTTTCTGGGCCAGGGTAGAGCCCCGTAAGCCAGCCGCTGTGCATCTTTCTGGGCCAGGTTAGAGCCTCGTGAGCCAGCCACTGTGCCTCTTCCTGGGCCAGGGTAGAGCCCCGTGAGCCAGCCGCTGTGCCTTAGGACATTTTAGGCCATGGTGTAGCCCCAAGAGCCAGCCTCTTTGCCCTTGTCTGGACTAGGGTAGAGATCCATTAGACAGGAGATGCGCATTATTCTGGGCCAAGCTAGAGCCTCGTGAGCCAGCCACTGTGCCTCTTTCTGGGCCAGGGTAGAGCTCCGTAAGCCAGCCGCTGTGCCTCTTTCTGTGCTAGGATAGAGCCTCGCAAGCCAGCCACTGTGCCTCTTCTTGGGTCAGGGAAGAGCCCCGTAATCCAGCCGCTATGCCTCTATCTGTGCCAGGGCAGAGCACCATAAGCCAGCTGCTAGGCCTCTTTCTGGGCCAGGGTAGAGTCCCGTAAGCCATCCTCTGTGACTCTCTCTGGGCCATGGTAGAGCCTCGTGATCCAGCCACTGTGCCTCTTTCTGGGCCAGGGTAGAGCCCCATGAGCCAGCCGCTGTGCATCTTTCTGGGCCAGGATAGATCCCTGTAAGCCAGCCGCTGTGCCTCTTTCTGGGCCAGGGTAGAGCATCATGAGTCAGCCGCTGTGCCTCAGGACATTTTAGGCCATGGTGTAGCCCCATGAGCCCGCCACTTTGCCCTTGTCTGGACTAGGGTAGAGGACCATTAGCCAGGAGATGCGCATTATTCTGGGCCATGGTAGAGCCTCGTGAACCAGCCACTGTGCCTCTTTCTGGGCCAGGGTAGAGCCCCGTAAGCCAGCCGCTGTGCCTCTTTCTGGGCCAGGGTAGAACCTCATGAGTCAGCCACTGTGCCTCTTTCTGGGCCAAGGTAGAACTTCATGAGCCAGCCACTGTGCCTCTTTCTGGGCCAGGGTAGAGCCCCGTAAGCCAGCCGCTGTGCATCTTTCTGGGCCAGGGTAGAGCCTCGTGAGCCAGCCACTGTGCCTCTTCCTGGGCCGGGGTAGAGCCCTGTGAGCCAGCCGCTGTGCCTTAGGACATTTTAGGCCATGTTGTAGCCCCATGAGCCCGCCACTTTGCCCTTGTCTGGGCTAGGGTAGAGAACCATTAGCCAGGAGATGCGCATTATTCTGGGCCATGGTAGAGCCTCGTGAACCAGCCACTGTGCCTCTTTCTGGGCTAGGGTAGAGCTCCATTAGCCAGGTGATGCGCATTATTCTGGGCCAGGGTAGAGCCTCGTGAGCCAGCCACTGTGCCTCTTTCTGGGCCAGGGTAGAGCCCCGTAAGCCAGCCGCTGTGTCTCTTTCTGGGCCAGGGTAGAACCTCATGAGTCAGCCACTGTGCCTCTTTCTGGGCCAAGGTAGAACTTCATGAGCCAGCCACTGTGCCTCTTTCTGGGCCAGGGTAGAGCCCCGTAAGCCAGCCGCTGTGCCTCTTTCTGGGCCAGGGTAGAGCCTCGTGAGCCAGCCACTGTGCCTCTTTCTGGGCCAGGGTCGAGCTCTGTAAGCCAGCCGCTGTGCCTCTTTCTGTGCTAGGATAGAGCCTCGCAAGCCAGCCACTGTGCCTCTTCTTGGGTCAGGGAAGAGCCCCGTAATCCAGCCGCTGTGCCTCTATCTGTGCCAGGGCAGAGCACCATAAGCCAGCTGCTAGGCCTCTTTCTGGGCCAGGGTAGAGTCCCGTAAGCCATCCTCTGTGACTCTCTCTGGGCCATGGTAGAGCCTCGTGATCCAGCCACTGTGCCTCTTTCTGGGCCACGATAGAACTTCATGAGCCAGCCACTGTGCCTCTTTCTGGGCCAGGGTAGAGCCTCGTGAGCCAGCCACTGTGCCTCTTCCTGGACCAGGGTAGAGCCCTGTGAGCCAGCCACTGTGCCTTAGGACATTTTAGGTCATGGTGTAGCCCCATGAGCCCGCCACTTTGCCCTTGTCTGGACTAGGGTAGAGAACTATTACCCAGGAGATGCGCATTATTCTGGGCCATGGTAGAGCCTCGTGAACCAGCCACTGTGCCTCTTTCTGGGCTAGGGTAGAGCTCCATTAGCCAGGTGATGCGCATTATTCTGGGCCAGGGTAGAGCCTCGTGAGCCAGCCACTGTGTCTCTTTCTGTGCCAGGGTAGAGCCCCGTAAGCCAGCCGCTGTGCCTCTTTCTGGGCCAGGGTAGAACCTCATGAGTCAGCCACTGTGCCTCTTTCTGGGCCAAGGTAGAACTTCATGAGCCAGCCACTGTGCCTCTTTCTGGGCCAGGGTAGAGCCCCGTAAGCCAGCCGCTGTGCATCTTTATGGGCCAGGGTAGAGCCTCGTGAGCCAGCCACTGTGCCTCTTTCTGGGCCAGGGTCGAGCTCTGTAAGCCAGCCGCTGTGCCTCTTTCTGTGCTAGGATAGAGCCTCGCAAGCCAGCCACTGTGCCTCTTCTTGGGTCAGGGAAGAGCCCCGTAATCCAGCCGCTATGCCTCTATCTGTGCCAGGGCAGAGCACCATAAGCCAGCTGCTAGGCCTCTTTCTGGGCCAGGATAGAGTCCCGTAAGCCATCCTCTGTGACTCTCTCTGGGCCATGGTAGAGCCTCGTGATCCAGCCACTGTGCCTCTTTCTGGGCCAGGGTAGAGCCCCATGAGCCAGCCGCTGTGCATCTTTCTGGGCCAGGATAGATCCCTGTAAGCCAGCCGCTGTGCCTCTTTCTGGGCCAGGGTAGAGCATCATGAGTCAGCCGCTGTGCCTCAGGACATTTTAGGCCATGGTGTAGCCCCATGAGCCCGCCACTTTGCCCTTGTCTGGACTAGGGTAGAGGACCATTAGCCAGGAGATGCGCATTATTCTGGGCCATGGTAGAGCCTCGTGAACCAGCCACTGTGCCTCTTTCTGGGCCAGGGTAGAGCCCCGTAAGCCAGCCGCTGTGCCTCTTTCTGGGCCAGGGTAGAACCTCATGAGTCAGCCACTGTGCCTCTTTCTGGGCCAAGGTAGAACTTCATGAGCCAGCCACTGTGCCTCTTTCTGGGCCAGGGTAGAGCCCCGTAAGCCAGCCGCTGTGCATCTTTCTGGGCCAGGGTAGAGCCTCGTGAGCCAGCCACTGTGCCTCTTCCTGGGCCGGGGTAGAGCCCTGTGAGCCAGCCGCTGTGCCTTAGGACATTTTAGGCCATGGTGTAGCCCCATGAGCCCGTCACTTTGCCCTTGTCTGGGCTAGGGTAGAGAACCATTAGCCAGGAGATGCGCATTATTCTGGGCCATGGTAGAGCCTCGTGAACCAGCCACTGTGCCTCTTTCTGGGCTAGGGTAGAGCTCCATTAGCCAGGTGATGCGCATTATTCTGGGCCAGGGTAGAGCCTCGTGAGCCAGCCACTGTGCCTCTTTCTGGGCCAGGGTAGAGCCCCGTAAGCCAGCCGCTGTGTCTCTTTCTGGGCCAGGGTAGAACCTCATGAGTCAGCCACTGTGCCTCTTTCTGGGCCAAGGTAGAACTTCATGAGCCAGCCACTGTGCCTCTTTCTGGGCCAGGGTAGAGCCCCGTAAGCCAGCCGCTGTGCCTCTTTCTGGGCCAGGGTAGAGCCTCGTGAGCCAGCCACTGTGCCTCTTTCTGGGCCAGGGTCGAGCTCTGTAAGCCAGCCGCTGTGCCTCTTTCTGTGCTAGGATAGAGCCTCGCAAGCCAGCCACTGTGCCTCTTCTTGGGTCAGGGAAGAGCCCCGTAATCCAGCCGCTGTGCCTCTATCTGTGCCAGGGCAGAGCACCATAAGCCAGCTGCTAGGCCTCTTTCTGGGCCAGGGTAGAGTCCCGTAAGCCATCCTCTGTGACTCTCTCTGGGCCATGGTAGAGCCTCGTGATCCAGCCACTGTGCCTCTTTCTGGGCCAAGATAGAACTTCATGAGCCAGCCACTGTGCCTCTTTCTGGGCCAGGGTAGAGCCTCGTGAGCCAGCCACTGTGCCTCTTCCTGGACCAGGGTAGAGCCCTGTGAGCCAGCCACTGTGCCTTAGGACATTTTAGGTCATGGTGTAGCCCCATGAGCCCGCCACTTTGCCCTTGTCTGGACTAGGGTAGAGAACCATTAGCCAGGAGATGCGCATTATTCTGGGCCATGGTAGAGCCTCGTGAACCAGCCACTGTGCCTCTTTCTGGGCTAGGGTAGAGCTCCATTAGCCAGGTGATGCGCATTATTCTGGGCCAGGGTAGAGCCTCGTGAGCCAGCCACTGTGCCTCTTTCTGGGCCAAGGTAGAACTTCATGAGCCAGCCACTGTGCCTCTTTCTGGGCCAGGGTAGAGCCCCGTAAGCCAGCCGCTGTGCATCTTTCTGGGCCAGGGTAGAGCCTCGTGAGCCAGCCACTGTGCCTCTTTCTGGGCCAGGGTCGAGCTCTGTAAGCCAGCCGCTGTGCCTCTTTCTGTGCTAGGATAGAGCCTCGCAAGCCAGCCACTGTGCCTCTTCTTGGGTCAGGGAAGAGCCCCGTAATCCAGCCGCTGTGCCTCTATCTGTGCCAGGGCAGAGCACCATAAGCCAGCTGCTAGGCCTCTTTCTGGGCCAGGGTAGAGTCCCGTAAGCCATCCTCTGTGACTCTCTCTGGGCCAGGGTAGAGCCTCATGAGTCAGCCGCTGTGCCCAAGGACATTTTAGGCCATGGTGTAGCCCCATGAGCCAGCCACTTTGCCCCTGTCTGGGCTAGGGTAGAGCTATATTAGTCAGGTGATGCGCATTATTCTGGGCCAAGGTAGAGTCTCGTCAGTCAGCCACTGTGCCTGTTCCTGGGCCAGGGTAGAGCCCCGTAAGCCAGCCGCTGTGCCTTTTTCTGGGCCAGGGTAGAGCCCCGTGAGCCAGCCGCTGTGCCTCTTTCCAGGCCAGGGTAGAGCCTTGTGAGCCAGCCACTCTGCCTCTTTCTGGGCCAGGGTAGAGCCCCGTGAGCCAGCCGCTGTGCCTCTTTCTGTGCTATGATAGAGACTCGCAAGCCAGCCACTGTGCCTCTTTCTTGGCCAGGGTAGAGCCTCGTAAGCCAGCCGCTGTGCCTCTTTCTGGGCCAGGGTAAAGCCTCGTGAGCTAGCCACTGTGCCTCTTTCTGGGCCAGGGTAGAGACCCGTAAGCCAGCCGCTGTGCCTTTTTCTTTGCCAGGGTAGAGCCTCGTAAGCCAGCCGCTGTGCCTCTTTCCAGGCCAGGGTAGAGCCTTGTGAGCCAGCCACTATGCCTCTTTCTGGGCCAGGGTAGAGCCCCGTGAGCCAGCCGCTGTGCCTCTTTCTGTGCTATGATAGAGACTCGCAAGCCAGCCACTGTGCCTCTTTCTTGGCCGGGGTAGAGCCTCGTAAGCCAGCCGCTGTGCCTCTTTCTGGGCCAGGGTAGAGCCTCGTAAGCCAGCCACTGTGCCTCTTTCTGGGCCAGGGTAGAGCTCCGTAAGCCAGCCGCTGTGCCTCTTTCTGTGCTAGGATAGAGCCTCGCAAGCCAGCCACTGTGACTCTTCTGGGGTCAGGGTAGAGCGCCGTAATCCAGCCGCTGTGCCTCTATCTGTGCCAGAGCAGAGCACCAGAAGCCAGCCGCTTGGCCTCTTTCTGGGCCAGGGTAGAGCCTCGTGAGCCAGCCACTGTGCCTCTTTCTGGACCAGGGTAGAGCCCCGTAAGCCAGCCGCTGTGCCTCTTTCTGTGCCAGGGTACAGCATCGTGAGCCAGCCACTGTGCCTCTTTCTGTGCCAGGGTAGAGCCCTGTGAGCTAGCTGCTGTGCCTCAGGACATTTTAGGCCATGGTGTAGCCCCATGAGCCAGCCACTTTGCCCTTGTCTGGACTAGGTAGAGATCCATTAGCCAGGAAATGCGCATTATTCTGGGCCATGGTAGAGCCTCGTGAAGCAGCCACTGTGCCTCTTTTTGGGCTAGGGTAGAGCGCCATTAGCCAGGTGATGCACATTATTCTGGGCCAGGGTAGAGCCTCGTGAGCCAGCCACTGTGCCTCTTTCTGGGCCAGGGTAGAGCCCCTTAAGCCAGCCGCTGTGCCTCTTTCTGGGCCAGGGTAGAACCTCATGAGTCAGCCACTGTGCCTCTTTCTGGGCCAAGGTAGAACTTCATGAGCCAGCCACTGTGCCTCTTTCTGGGCCAGGGTAGAGCCCCGTAAGCCAGCCGCTGTGCATCTTTCTGGGCCAGGTTAGAGCCTCGTGAGCCAGCCACTGTGCCTCTTCCTGGGCCAGGGTAGAGCCCCGTGAGCCAGCCGCTGTGCCTTAGGACATTTTAGGCCATGGTGTAGCCCCAAGAGCCAGCCTCTTTGCCCTTGTCTGGACTAGGGTAGAGATCCATTAGACAGGAGATGCGCATTATTCTGGGCCAAGCTAGAGCCTCGTGAGCCAGCCACTGTGCCTCTTTCTGGGCCAGGGTAGAGCTCCGTAAGCCAGCCGCTGTGCCTCTTTCTGTGCTAGGATAGAGCCTCGCAAGCCAGCCACTGTGCCTCTTCTTGGGTCAGGGAAGAGCCCCGTAATCCAGCCGCTATGCCTCTATCTGTGCCAGGGCAGAGCACCATAAGCCAGCTGCTAGGCCTCTTTCTGGGCCAGGGTAGAGTCCCGTAAGCCATCCTCTGTGACTCTCTCTGGGCCAGGGTAGAGCCTCATGAGTCAGCCGCTGTGCCCAAGGACATTTTAGGCCATGGTGTAGCCCCATGAGCCAGCCACTTTGCCCCTGTCTGGGCTAGGGTAGAGCTATATTAGTCAGGTGATGCGCATTATTCTGGGCCAAGGTAGAGTCTCGTCAGTCAGCCACTGTGCCTGTTCCTGGGCCAGGGTAGAGCCCCGTAAGCCAGCCGCTGTGCCTTTTTCTGGGCCAGGGTAGAGCCCCGTGAGCCAACCGCTGTGCCTCTTTCCAGGCCAGGGTAGAGCCTTGTGAGCCAGCCACTCTGCCTCTTTCTGGGCCAGGGTAGAGCCCCGTGAGCCAGCCGCTGTGCCTCTTTCTGTGCTATGATAGAGACTCGCAAGCCAGCCACTGTGCCTCTTTCTTGGCCAGGGTAGAGCCTCGTAAGCCAGCCGCTGTGCCTCTTTCTGGGCCAGGGTAAAGCCTCGTGAGCTAGCCACTGTGCCTCTTTCTGGGCCAGGGTAGAGACCCGTAAGCCAGCCGCTGTGCCTTTTTCTTTGCCAGGGTAGAGCCTCGTAAGCCAGCCGCTGTGCCTCTTTCCAGGCCAGGGTAGAGCCTTGTGAGCCAGCCACTATGCCTCTTTCTGGGCCAGGGTAGAGCCCCGTGAGCCAGCCGCTGTGCCTCTTTCTGTGCTATGATAGAGACTCGCAAGCCAGCCACTGTGCCTCTTTCTTGGCCGGGGTAGAGCCTCGTAAGCCAGCCGCTGTGCCTCTTTCTGGGCCAGGGTAGAGCCTCGTAAGCCAGCCACTGTGCCTCTTTCTGGGCCAGGGTAGAGCTCCGTAAGCCAGCCGCTGTGCCTCTTTCTGTGCTAGGATAGAGCCTCGCAAGCCAGCCACTGTGCCTCTTCTGGGGTCAGGGTAGAGCGCCGTAATCCAGCCGCTGTGCCTCTATCTGTGCCAGAGCAGAGCACCAGAAGCCAGCCGCTTGGCCTCTTTCTGGGCCAGGGTAGAGCCTCGTGAGCCAGCCACTGTGCCTCTTTCTGGACCAGGGTAGAGCCCCGTAAGCCAGCCGCTGTGCCTCTTTCTGTGCCAGGGTACAGCATCGTGAGCCAGCCACTGTGCCTCTTTCTGTGCCAGGGTAGAGCCCTGTGAGCTAGCTGCTGTGCCTCAGGACATTTTAGGCCATGGTGTAGCCCCATGAGCCAGCCACTTTGCCCTTGTCTGGACTAGGTAGAGATCCATTAGCCAGGAAATGCGCATTATTCTGGGCCATGGTAGAGCCTCGTGAAGCAGCCACTGTGCCTCTTTTTGGGCTAGGGTAGAGCGCCATTAGCCAGGTGATGCACATTATTCTGGGCCAGGGTAGAGCCTCGTGAGCCAGCCACTGTGCCTCTTTCTGGGCCAGGGTAGAGCCCCTTAAGCCAGCCGCTGTGCCTCTTTCTGGGCCAGGGTAGAACCTCATGAGTCAGCCACTGTGCCTCTTTCTGGGCCAAGGTAGAACTTCATGAGCCAGCCACTGTGCCTCTTTCTGGGCCAGGGTAGAGCCCCGTAAGCCAGCCGCTGTGCATCTTTCTGGGCCAGGTTAGAGCCTCGTGAGCCAGCCACTGTGCCTCTTCCTGGGCCAGGGTAGAGCCCCGTGAGCCAGCCGCTGTGCCTTAGGACATTTTAGGCCATGGTGTAGCCCCAAGAGCCAGCCTCTTTGCCCTTGTCTGGACTAGGGTAGAGATCCATTAGACAGGAGATGCGCATTATTCTGGGCCAAGCTAGAGCCTCGTGAGCCAGCCACTGTGCCTCTTTCTGGGCCAGGGTAGAGCTCCGTAAGCCAGCCGCTGTGCCTCTTTCTGTGCTAGGATAGAGCCTCGCAAGCCAGCCACTGTGCCTCTTCTTGGGTCAGGGAAGAGCCCCGTAATCCAGCCGCTATGCCTCTATCTGTGCCAGGGCAGAGCACCATAAGCCAGCTGCTAGGCCTCTTTCTGGGCCAGGGTAGAGTCCCGTAAGCCATCCTCTGTGACTCTCTCTGGGCCATGGTAGAGCCTCGTGATCCAGCCACTGTGCCTCTTTCTGGGCCAGGGTAGAGCCCCATGAGCCAGCCGCTGTGCATCTTTCTGGGCCAGGATACATCCCTGTAAGCCAGCCGCTGTGCCTCTTTCTGGGCCAGGGTAGAGCATCATGAGTCAGCCGCTGTGCCTCAGGACATTTTAGGCCATGGTGTAGCCCCATGAGCCCGCCACTTTGCCCTTGTCTGGACTAGGGTAGAGGACCATTAGCCAGGAGATGCGCATTATTCTGGGCCATGGTAGAGCCTCGTGAACCAGCCACTGTGCCTCTTTCTGGGCCAGGGTAGAGCCCCGTAAGCCAGCCGCTGTGCCTCTTTCTGGGCCAGGGTAGAACCTCATGAGTCAGCCACTGTGCCTCTTTCTGGGCCAAGGTAGAACTTCATGAGCCAGCCACTGTGCCTCTTTCTGGGCCAGGGTAGAGCCCCGTAAGCCAGCCGCTGTGCATCTTTCTGGGCCAGGGTAGAGCCTCGTGAGCCAGCCACTGTGCCTCTTCCTGGGCCGGGGTAGAGCCCTGTGAGCCAGCCGCTGTGCCTTAGGACATTTTAGGCCATGGTGTAGCCCCATGAGCCCGCCACTTTGCCCTTGTCTGGACTAGGGTAGAGAACCATTAGCCAGGAGATGCGCATTATTCTGGGCCATGGTAGAGCCTCGTGAACCAGCCACTGTGCCTCTTTCTGGGCTAGGGTAGAGCTCCATTAGCCAGGTGATGCGCATTATTCTGGGCCAGGGTAGAGCCTCGTGAGCCAGCCACTGTGCCTCTTTCTGGGCCAGGGTAGAGCCCCGTAAGCCAGCCGCTGTGTCTCTTTCTGGGCCAGGGTAGAACCTCATGAGTCAGCCACTGTGCCTCTTTCTGGGCCAAGGTAGAACTTCATGAGCCAGCCACTGTGCCTCTTTCTGGGCCAGGGTAGAGCCCCGTAAGCCAGCCGCTGTGCCTCTTTCTGGGCCAGGGTAGAGCCTCGTGAGCCAGCCACTGTGCCTCTTTCTGGGCCAGGGTCGAGCTCTGTAAGCCAGCCGCTGTGCCTCTTTCTGTGCTAGGATAGAGCCTCGCAAGCCAGCCACTGTGCCTCTTCTTGGGTCAGGGAAGAGCCCCGTAATCCAGCCGCTGTGCCTCTATCTGTGCCAGGGCAGAGCACCATAAGCCAGCTGCTAGGCCTCTTTCTGGGCCAGGGTAGAGTCCCGTAAGCCATCCTCTGTGACTCTCTCTGGGCCATGGTAGAGCCTCGTGATCCAGCCACTGTGCCTCTTTCTGGGCCACGATAGAACTTCATGAGCCAGCCACTGTGCCTCTTTCTGGGCCAGGGTAGAGCCTCGTGAGCCAGCCACTGTGCCTCTTCCTGGACCAGGGTAGAGCCCTGTGAGCCAGCCACTGTGCCTTAGGACATTTTAGGTCATGGTGTAGCCCCATGAGCCCGCCACTTTGCCCTTGTCTGGACTAGGGTAGAGAACTATTACCCAGGAGATGCGCATTATTCTGGGCCATGGTAGAGCCTCGTGAACCAGCCACTGTGCCTCTTTCTGGGCTAGGGTAGAGCTCCATTAGCCAGGTGATGCGCATTATTCTGGGCCAGGGTAGAGCCTCGTGAGCCAGCCACTGTGTCTCTTTCTGTGCCAGGGTAGAGCCCCGTAAGCCAGCCGCTGTGCCTCTTTCTGGGCCAGGGTAGAACCTCATGAGTCAGCCACTGTGCCTCTTTCTGGGCCAAGGTAGAACTTCATGAGCCAGCCACTGTGCCTCTTTCTGGGCCAGGGTAGAGCCCCGTAAGCCAGCCGCTGTGCATCTTTATGGGCCAGGGTAGAGCCTCGTGAGCCAGCCACTGTGCCTCTTTCTGGGCCAGGGTCGAGCTCTGTAAGCCAGCCGCTGTGCCTCTTTCTGTGCTAGGATAGAGCCTCGCAAGCCAGCCACTGTGCCTCTTCTTGGGTCAGGGAAGAGCCCCGTAATCCAGCCGCTATGCCTCTATCTGTGCCAGGGCAGAGCACCATAAGCCAGCTGCTAGGCCTCTTTCTGGGCCAGGATAGAGTCCCGTAAGCCATCCTCTGTGACTCTCTCTGGGCCATGGTAGAGCCTCGTGATCCAGCCACTGTGCCTCTTTCTGGGCCAGGGTAGAGCCCCATGAGCCAGCCGCTGTGCATCTTTCTGGGCCAGGATAGATCCCTGTAAGCCAGCCGCTGTGCCTCTTTCTGGGCCAGGGAAGAGCATCATGAGTCAGCCGCTGTGCCTCAGGACATTTTAGGCCATGGTGTAGCCCCATGAGCCCGCCACTTTGCCCTTGTCTGGACTAGGGTAGAGGACCATTAGCCAGGAGATGCGCATTATTCTGGGCCATGGTAGAGCCTCGTGAACCAGCCACTGTGCCTCTTTCTGGGCCAGGGTAGAGCCCCGTAAGCCAGCCGCTGTGCCTCTTTCTGGGCCAGGGTAGAACCTCATGAGTCAGCCACTGTGCCTCTTTCTGGGCCAAGGTAGAACTTCATGAGCCAGCCACTGTGCCTCTTTCTGGGCCAGGGTAGAGCCCCGTAAGCCAGCCGCTGTGCATCTTTCTGGGCCAGGGTAGAGCCTCGTGAGCCAGCCACTGTGCCTCTTCCTGGGCCGGGGTAGAGCCCTGTGAGCCAGCCGCTGTGCCTTAGGACATTTTAGGCCATGGTGTAGCCCCATGAGCCCGTCACTTTGCCCTTGTCTGGGCTAGGGTAGAGAACCATTAGCCAGGAGATGCGCATTATTCTGGGCCATGGTAGAGCCTCGTGAACCAGCCACTGTGCCTCTTTCTGGGCTAGGGTAGAGCTCCATTAGCCAGGTGATGCGCATTATTCTGGGCCAGGGTAGAGCCTCGTGAGCCAGCCACTGTGCCTCTTTCTGGGCCAGGGTAGAGCCCCGTAAGCCAGCCGCTGTGTCTCTTTCTGGGCCAGGGTAGAACCTCATGAGTCAGCCACTGTGCCTCTTTCTGGGCCAAGGTAGAACTTCATGAGCCAGCCACTGTGCCTCTTTCTGGGCCAGGGTAGAGCCCCGTAAGCCAGCCGCTGTGCCTCTTTCTGGGCCAGGGTAGAGCCTCGTGAGCCAGCCACTGTGCCTCTTTCTGGGCCAGGGTCGAGCTCTGTAAGCCAGCCGCTGTGCCTCTTTCTGTGCTAGGATAGAGCCTCGCAAGCCAGCCACTGTGCCTCTTCTTGGGTCAGGGAAGAGCCCCGTAATCCAGCCGCTGTGCCTCTATCTGTGCCAGGGCAGAGCACCATAAGCCAGCTGCTAGGCCTCTTTCTGGGCCAGGGTAGAGTCCCGTAAGCCATCCTCTGTGACACTCTCTGGGCCATGGTAGAGCCTCGTGATCCAGCCACTGTGCCTCTTTCTGGGCCAAGATAGAACTTCATGAGCCAGCCACTGTGCCTCTTTCTGGGCCAGGGTAGAGCCTCGTGAGCCAGCCACTGTGCCTCTTCCTGGACCAGGGTAGAGCCCTGTGAGCCAGCCACTGTGCCTTAGGACATTTTAGGTCATGGTGTAGCCCCATGAGCCCGCCACTTTGCCCTTGTCTGGACTAGGGTAGAGAACCATTAGCCAGGAGATGCGCATTATTCTGGGCCATGGTAGAGCCTCGTGAACCAGCCACTGTGCCTCTTTCTGGGCTAGGGTAGAGCTCCATTAGCCAGGTGATGCGCATTATTCTGGGCCAGGGTAGAGCCTCGTGAGCCAGCCACTGTGCCTCTTTCTGTGCAAGGGTAGAGCCCCGTAAGCCAGCCGCTGTGCCTCTTTCTGGGCCAGGGTAGAACCTCATGAGTCAGCCACTGTGCCTCTTTCTGGGCCAAGGTAGAACTTCATGAGCCAGCCACTGTGCCTCTTTCTGGGCCAGGGTAGAGCCCCATAAGCCAGCCGCTGTGCATCTTTCTGGGCCAGGGTAGAGCCTCGTGAGCCAGCCACTGTGCCTCTTTCTGGGCCAGGGTCGAGCTCTGTAAGCCAGCCGCTGTGCCTCTTTCTGTGCTAGGATAGAGCCTCGCAAGCCAGCCACTGTGCCTCTTCTTGGGTCAGGGAAGAGCCCCGTAATCCAGCCGCTGTGCCTCTATCTGTGCCAGGGCAGAGCACCATAAGCCAGCTGCTAGGCCTCTTTCTGGGCCAGGGTAGAGTCCCGTAAGCCATCCTCTGTGACTCTCTCTGGGCCAGGGTAGAGCCTCATGAGTCAGCCGCTGTGCCCAAGGACATTTTAGGCCATGGTGTAGCCCCATGAGCCAGCCACTTTGCCCCTGTCTGGGCTAGGGTAGAGCTATATTAGTCAGGTGATGCGCATTATTCTGGGCCAAGGTAGAGTCTCGTCAGTCAGCCACTGTGCCTGTTCCTGGGCCAGGGTAGAGCCCCGTAAGCCAGCCGCTGTGCCTTTTTCTGGGCCAGGGTAGAGCCCCGTGAGCCAGCCGCTGTGCCTCTTTCCAGGCCAGGGTAGAGCCTTGTGAGCCAGCCACTCTGCCTCTTTCTGGGCCAGGGTAGAGCCCCGTGAGCCAGCCGCTGTGCCTCTTTCTGTGCTATGATAGAGACTCGCAAGCCAGCCACTGTGCCTCTTTCTTGGCCAGGGTAGAGCCTCGTAAGCCAGCCGCTGTGCCTCTTTCTGGGCCAGGGTAAAGCCTCGTGAGCTAGCCACTGTGCCTCTTTCTGGGCCAGGGTAGAGCCCCGTGAGCCAGCTGCTGTGCCTCAGGACATTTTAGGCCATGGTGTAGACCCATGAGCCAGCCACTTTGCCCCTGTCTGGGCTAGGGTAGGGCTCCATTAGCCAGGTGATGCGTATTATTCTGGGCCAGGGTAGAGCCTCGTGAGCCAGCCACTGTGCCTGTAACTTGGCCAGGGTAGAGCCCCGTAAGCCAGCCGCTGTGCCTTTTTCTTTGCCAGGTCAGATCCCCATAAGCCAACCACTAGACCTCTTTCTGGGCTAGGGTAGAGCCTCGTGAGCCAGCCACTGTGCCTCTTTCTGGGACAGGGTAGAGCTCCGTAAGCCAGCCGCTGTGCCTCTCTCTGTGCTAGGATAGAGCCCCGTAAGCCAGCCGCTGTGCCTCTTCAGAATCATCACACTGGGCCAGAGTAGAACCTCATGAGACAGCCACTGTGCCTCTTTCTGAGCCAGGGTAGAGCCTCGTAAGCCAGCCATTGTGCCTCTTTCTGGGCCAGGGTAGAGCCCCGTAAGCCAGCCGCTGTGCCACTTTCTGGGCCAGGGTAGAGCCTCGTGAACCAGCTGCTGTGCCTCTTTCTGGGCCAGGGTAGAGCCCCGTGAGCAAGCCGCTGTGCCTTAGGACATTTTAGGCCATGGTGTAGCCCGAATAGCCAGCCGCTAGGCCTCTTTTCTGGGCCAGGGTGGAGCCTCGTGAGCCATCCACTGTGCATCGTTCTGGGCCAGGGTAGAGCCTCGTGAGCCAGCCACTATGTCTCTTTCTGGGCCAGGGTAGAGCCCCGTGAGCCAGCCGCTGTGCCTCAGGACATTTTAGGCCATGGTGTAGCTCCATGAGCCAGCCACTGTGCCCCTGTCTGGACTAGGGTAGAGCCTCGTGAGCCAGCCACTGTGCCTCTTTCTGGGCCAGGGTAGGTCTCCGTAAGCCAGTCGCTGTGCCTCTTTCTGGGCCAGGGTAGAGCCTCGTGAGCCAGCCACTGTGTCTCTTTCTGGGCCAGGGTAGAGCCCCGTGAGCCAGCCGCTGTGCCTCAGACATTTTAGGCCATGGTGCAGCTCCATGAGCCAGCCTCTGTGCCCCTGTCTGGGCTAGGGTAAAGCCCCATTAGCCAGCCGATGCGCATCTTTCTGGGTCAGGGTAGAGCCTCTTGAGCCAGCCACTGTGCTTCTTCCTGGTCCAGAGTACAGCCCCGTAGGTCAGCCGCTGTGCCTCTTTCTGGGCCAGGGTAGAGCCTCGTGAGCCAGCCATTGTGCCTCTTTCTGGGCCAGGGTAGAGCCCCGTGAGCCAGCCGCTGTGCCTCAGACATTTTAGGCCATGGTGTAGCCCATTAGCCAGCCACTTTGCCCCTGTCTGGGCTAGGGTAGAGCTCTATTAGTCAGGTGATGCGCATTATTCTGGGCCAAGGTAGAGTCTCGTGAGTCAACCACTGTGCCTGTTCCTGGGCCAGGGTAGAGCCCCGTAATCCAGCCGTTGTGCCTCTTTCCAGGCCAGGGTAGAGCCTCGTGAGCCAGCCACTGTGCCTCTTTCTGGGCCACGGTAGACCCCGTAAGCCAGCCGCTGTGCCTCCTTCTGGGCCAGGGTAGAGCCTCTGGAGCCAGCCCCTGTGCATCTTTGTGGGCCAGGGTAAAGTCCCATGAGCCAGCCACTGTGCCTCTTTCTGGGCCAGGGTAGCGCACCGTAAGCCATCCGCTGTGCCTCTTTCTGGGCCAGGGTAGAACCTGATGAGTCAGCCACTGTGCCTCTTTCTGGGCCAGAGTAGAACTTCATGAGCCAGCCACTGTGCCAATTTCTGGGCCAGGGTAGAGCCTCGTGAGCCAGCCACTGTGCCTCTTTCTGGGCCAGGGTAGAGCCCCATAAGCCAGCCGCTGTGCCTCTTTCTGGGCCAGGGTAGAGCCTCGTGAGCCAGCCACTGTGCCTCTTTCTGGGCCAGGGTAGAGCCCGTGAGACAGCTGCTGTGAATTTTTCTGTGACAGTGCAGTGCCCGATAAGTGCAAGGGCAGAGCACCATAAGCCAGCCGCTAGGCCTCTTTCTCGGCCAGGGTAGAGCCTCGTCAGCCAGCCACTGTGCCTCTTTCTGGGCCAGGGTAGAGCCCTGTAACCCAGCCACTGTGCCTCTTTCTGGGCCAGGGTAGAGCTCCGTAAGCCAGCCGCTGTGCCTCTTTCTGTGCTAGGATAGAGCCTCGCAAGCCAGCCACTGTGCCTCTTCTGAGGTCAGGGTAGAGCGCCGTAATCCAGCCGCTGTGCCTTTATCTCTGCCAGAGCAGAGCACCAGAAGCCAGCCGCTTGGCCTCTTTCTGGGCCAGGGTAGAGCCTCGTGAGCCAGCCACTGTGCCTCTTTCTGGACCAGGGTAGAGTCCCGTAAGCCAGCCGCTGTGCCTCTTTCTGTGCCAGGGTACAGCATCGTGAGCCAGCCACTGTGCCTCTTTCTGTGCCAGAGTAGAGCCCCGTGAGCTAGCCGCTGTAGCTCAGGACATTTTAGGCCATGGTGTAGCCCCATGAGCCAGCCACTTTGCCCTTGTCTGGACTAGGGTAGAGATCCATTAGCCAGGAAATGCGCATTATTCTGGGCCATGGTAGAGCCTCGTGAACCAGCCACTGTGCCTCTTTTTGGGCTAGGGTAGAGAGCCATTAGCCAGGTGATGCGCATTATTCTGGGCCAGGGTAGAGCCTCGTGAGCCAGCCACTGTGCCTCTTTCTGGGCCAGGGTAGAGCCCCTTAAGCCAGCCGCTGTGCCTCTTTCTGGGCCAGGGTAGAACCTCATGAGTCAGCCACTGTGCCTCTTTCTGGGCCAAGGTAGAACTTCATGAGCCAGCCACTGTGCCTCTTTCTGGGCCAGGGTAGAGCCCCGTAAGCCAGCCGCTGTGCATCTTTCTGGGCCAGGTTAGAGCCTCGTGAGCCAGCCACTGTGCCTCTTCCTGGGCCAGGGTAGAGCCCCGTGAGCCAGCCGCTGTGCCTTAGGACATTTTAGGCCATGGTGTAGCCCCAAGAGCCAGCCTCTTTGCCCTTGTCTGGACTAGGGTAGAGATCCATTAGACAGGAGATGCGCATTATTCTGGGCCAAGCTAGAGCCTCGTGAGCCAGCCACTGTGCCTCTTTCTGGGCCAGGGTAGAGCTCCGTAAGCCAGCCGCTGTGCCTCTTTCTGTGCTAGGATAGAGCCTCGCAAGCCAGCCACTGTGCCTCTTCTTGGGTCAGGGAAGAGCCCCGTAATCCAGCCGCTGTGCCTCTCTCTGTGCCAGGGCAGAGCACCATAAGCCAGCTGCTAGGCCTCTTTCTGGGCCAGGGTAGAGTCCCGTAAGCCATCCTCTGTGACTCTCTATGGGCCATGGTAGAGCCTCGTGATCCAACCACTGTGCCTCTTTCTGGGCCAGGGTAGAGCCCCATGAGCCAGCCGCTGTGCATCTTTCTGGGCCAGGATAGAGCCCTGTAAGCCAGTCGCTGTGCCTCTTTCTGGGCCAGGGTAGAGCATCATGAGTCAGCCGCTGTGCCTCAGGACATTTTAGGCCAAGGTGTAGCCCCATTAGCCCGCCACTTTGCCCTTGTGTGGACTAGGGTAGAGGACCATTAGCCAGGAGATGCGCATTATTCTGGGCCATGGTAGAGCCTCGTGAACCAGCCACTGTGCCTCTTTCTGGGCTAGGGTAGAGCTCCATTAGCCAGGTGATGCGCATTATTCTGGGCCAGGGTAGAGCTTCGTGAGCCAGCCACTGTGCCTCTTTCTGGGCCAGGTTAGAGCCCCGTAAGCCAGCCGCTGTGCCTCTTTCTGGGCCAGGGTAGAACCTCATGAGTCAGCCACTGAGCTTCTTTCTGGGCCAAGATAGAACTTCATGAGCCAGCCACTGTGCCTCTTTCTGGGCCAGGGTAGAGCCCCGTAAGCCAGCCGCTGTGCATCTTTCTGGGCCAGGGTAGAGCCTCGTGAGCCAGCCACTGTGCCTCTTCCTGGACCAGGGTAGAGCCCTGTGAGCCAGCCACTGTGCCTTAGGACATTTTAGGTCATGGTGTAGCCCCATGAGCCCGCCACTTTGCCCTTGTCTGGACTAGGGTAGAGAACCATTAGCCAGGAGATGCGCATTATTCTGGGCCATGGTAGAGCCTCGTGAACCAGCCACTGTGCCTCTTTCTGGGCTAGGGTAGAGCTCCATTAGCCAGGTGATGCGCATTATTCTGGGCCAGGGTAGAGCCTCGTGAGCCAGCCACTGTGCCTCTTTCTGTGCCAGGGTAGAGCCCCGTAAGCCAGCCGCTGTGCCTCTTTCTGGGCCAGGGTAGAACCTCATGAGTCAGCCACTGTGCCTCTTTCTGGGCCAAGGTAGAACTTCATGAGCCAGCCACTGTGCCTCTTTCTGGGCCAGGGTAGAGCCCCGTAAGCCAGCCGCTGTGCATCTTTCTGGGCCAGGGTAGAGCCTCGTGAGCCAGCCACTGTGCCTCTTTCTGGGCCAGGGTCGAGCTCTGTAAGCCAGCCGCTGTGCCTCTTTCTGTGCTAGGATAGAGCCTCGAAAGCCAGCCACTGTGCCTCTTCTTGGGTCAGGGAAGAGCCCCGTAATCCAGCCGCTGTGCCTCTATCTGTACCAGGGCAGAGCACCATAAGCCAGCTGCTAGGCCTCTTTCTGGGCCAGGGTAGAGTCCCGTAAGCCATCCTCTGTGACTCTCTCTGGGCCATGGTAGAGCCTCGTGATCCAGCCACTGTGCCTCTTTCTGGGCCAGGGTAGAGCCCCGTGAGCCACCCACTGTGCATCTTTCTGGGCCAGGATATAGCCCTGTAAGCCAGCCGCTGTGCCTCTTTCTGGGCCAGGGTAGAGCCTCATGAGTCAGCCGCTGTGCCCAAGGACATTTTAGGCCATGGTGTAGCCCCATGAGCCAGCCACTTTGCCCCTGTCTGGGCTAGGGTAGAGCTATATTAGTCAGGTGATGCGCATTATTCTGGGCCAAGGTAGAGTCTCGTGAGTCAGCCACTGTGCCTGTTCCTGGGCCAGGGTAGAGCCCCGTAAGCCAGCCGCTGTGCCTTTTTCTGGGCCAGGGTAGAGCCCCGTGAGCCAGCCGCTGTGCCTCTTTCTGTGCTATGATAGAGACTCGCAAGCCAGCCACTGTGCCTCTTTCTTGGCCAGGGTAGAGCCTCGTAAGCCAGCCGCTGTGCCTCTTTCTGGGCCAGGGTAGAGCCTCGTGAGCTAGCCACTGTGCCTCTTTCTGGGCCAGGGTAGAGACCCGTAAGCCAGCCGCTGTGCCTTTTTCTTTGCCAGGGTAGAGCCTCGTAAGCCAGCCGCTGTGCCTCTTTCCAGGCCAGGGTAGAGCCTTGTGAGCCAGCCACTATGCCTCTTTCTGGGCCAGGGTAGAGCCCCGTGAGCCAGCCGCTGTGCCTCTTTCTTGGCCGGGGTAGAGCCTCGTAAGCCAGCCGCTGTGCCTCTTTCTGGGCCAGGGTAGAGCCTCGTAAGCCAGCCACTGTGCCTCTTTCTGGGCCAGGGTAGAGCTCCGTAAGCCAGCCGCTGTGCCTCTTTCTGTGCTAGGATAGAGCCTCGCAAGCCAGCCACTGTGCCTCTTCTGGGGTCAGGGTAGAGCGCCGTAATCCAGCCGCTGTGCCTCTATCTGTGCCAGAGCAGAGCACCAGAAGCCAGCCGCTTGGCCTCTTTCTGGGCCAGGGTAGAGCCTCGTGAGCCAGCCACTGTGCCTCTTTCTGGACCAGGGTAGAGCCCCGTAAGCCAGCCGCTGTGCCTCTTTCTGTGCCAGGGTACAGCATCGTGAGCCAGCCACTGTGCCTCTTTCTGTGCCAGGGTAGAGCCCTGTGAGCTAGCTGCTGTGCCTCAGGACATTTTAGGCCATGGTGTAGCCCCATGAGCCAGCCACTTTGCCCTTGTCTGGACTAGGGTAGAGATCCATTAGCCAGGAAATGCGCATTATTCTGGGCCATGGTAGAGCCTCGTGAACCAGCCACTGTGCCTCTTTTTGGGCTAGGGTAGAGCGCCATTAGCCAGGTGATGCACATTATTCTGGGCCAGGGTAGAGCCTCGTGAGCCAGCCACTGTGCCTCTTTCTGGGCCAGGGTAGAGCCCCTTAAGCCAGCCGCTGTGCCTCTTTCTGGGCCAGGGTAGAACCTCATGAGTCAGCCACTGTGCCTCTTTCTGGGCCAAGGTAGAACTTCATGAGCCAGCCACTGTGCCTCTTTCTGGGCCAGGGTAGAGCCCCGTAAGCCAGCCGCTGTGCATCTTTCTGGGCCAGGTTAGAGCCTCGTGAGCCAGCCACTGTGCCTCTTCCTGGGCCAGGGTAGAGCCCCGTGAGCCAGCCGCTGTGCCTTAGGACATTTTAGGCCATGGTGTAGCCCCAAGAGCCAGCCTCTTTGCCCTTGTCTGGACTAGGGTAGAGATCCATTAGACAGGAGATGCGCATTATTCTGGGCCAAGCTAGAGCCTCGTGAGCCAGCCACTGTGCCTCTTTCTGGGCCAGGGTAGAGCTCCGTAAGCCAGCCGCTGTGCCTCTTTCTGTGCTAGGATAGAGCCTCGCAAGCCAGCCACTGTGCCTCTTCTTGGGTCAGGGAAGAGCCCCGTAATCCAGCCGCTATGCCTCTATCTGTGCCAGGGCAGAGCACCATAAGCCAGCTGCTAGGCCTCTTTCTGGGCCAGGGTAGAGTCCCGTAAGCCATCCTCTGTGACTCTCTCTGGGCCATGGTAGAGCCTCGTGATCCAGCCACTGTGCCTCTTTCTGGGCCAGGGTAGAGCCCCATGAGCCAGCCGCTGTGCATCTTTCTGGGCCAGGATAGATCCCTGTAAGCCAGCCGCTGTGCCTCTTTCTGGGCCAGGGTAGAGCATCATGAGTCAGCCGCTGTGCCTCAGGACATTTTAGGCCATGGTGTAGCCCCATGAGCCCGCCACTTTGCCCTTGTCTGGACTAGGGTAGAGGACCATTAGCCAGGAGATGCGCATTATTCTGGGCCATGGTAGAGCCTCGTGAACCAGCCACTGTGCCTCTTTCTGGGCCAGGGTAGAGCCCCGTAAGCCAGCCGCTGTGCCTCTTTCTGGGCCAGGGTAGAACCTCATGAGTCAGCCACTGTGCCTCTTTCTGGGCCAAGGTAGAACTTCATGAGCCAGCCACTGTGCCTCTTTCTGGGCCAGGGTAGAGCCCCGTAAGCCAGCCGCTGTGCATCTTTCTGGGCCAGGGTAGAGCCTCGTGAGCCAGCCACTGTGCCTCTTCCTGGGCCGGGGTAGAGCCCTGTGAGCCAGCCGCTGTGCCTTAGGACATTTTAGGCCATGTTGTAGCCCCATGAGCCCGCCACTTTGCCCTTGTCTGGGCTAGGGTAGAGAACCATTAGCCAGGAGATGCGCATTATTCTGGGCCATGGTAGAGCCTCGTGAACCAGCCACTGTGCCTCTTTCTGGGCTAGGGTAGAGCTCCATTAGCCAGGTGATGCGCATTATTCTGGGCCAGGGTAGAGCCTCGTGAGCCAGCCACTGTGCCTCTTTCTGGGCCAGGGTAGAGCCCCGTAAGCCAGCCGCTGTGTCTCTTTCTGGGCCAGGGTAGAACCTCATGAGTCAGCCACTGTGCCTCTTTCTGGGCCAAGGTAGAACTTCATGAGCCAGCCACTGTGCCTCTTTCTGGGCCAGGGTAGAGCCCCGTAAGCCAGCCGCTGTGCCTCTTTCTGGGCCAGGGTAGAGCCTCGTGAGCCAGCCACTGTGCCTCTTTCTGGGCCAGGGTCGAGCTCTGTAAGCCAGCCGCTGTGCCTCTTTCTGTGCTAGGATAGAGCCTCGCAAGCCAGCCACTGTGCCTCTTCTTGGGTCAGGGAAGAGCCCCGTAATCCAGCCGCTGTGCCTCTATCTGTGCCAGGGCAGAGCACCATAAGCCAGCTGCTAGGCCTCTTTCTGGGCCAGGGTAGAGTCCCGTAAGCCATCCTCTGTGACTCTCTCTGGGCCATGGTAGAGCCTCGTGATCCAGCCACTGTGCCTCTTTCTGGGCCACGATAGAACTTCATGAGCCAGCCACTGTGCCTCTTTCTGGGCCAGGGTAGAGCCTCGTGAGCCAGCCACTGTGCCTCTTCCTGGACCAGGGTAGAGCCCTGTGAGCCAGCCACTGTGCCTTAGGACATTTTAGGTCATGGTGTAGCCCCATGAGCCCGCCACTTTGCCCTTGTCTGGACTAGGGTAGAGAACTATTACCCAGGAGATGCGCATTATTCTGGGCCATGGTAGAGCCTCGTGAACCAGCCACTGTGCCTCTTTCTGGGCTAGGGTAGAGCTCCATTAGCCAGGTGATGCGCATTATTCTGGGCCAGGGTAGAGCCTCGTGAGCCAGCCACTGTGTCTCTTTCTGTGCCAGGGTAGAGCCCCGTAAGCCAGCCGCTGTGCCTCTTTCTGGGCCAGGGTAGAACCTCATGAGTCAGCCACTGTGCCTCTTTCTGGGCCAAGGTAGAACTTCATGAGCCAGCCACTGTGCCTCTTTCTGGGCCAGGGTAGAGCCCCGTAAGCCAGCCGCTGTGCATCTTTATGGGCCAGGGTAGAGCCTCGTGAGCCAGCCACTGTGCCTCTTTCTGGGCCAGGGTCGAGCTCTGTAAGCCAGCCGCTGTGCCTCTTTCTGTGCTAGGATAGAGCCTCGCAAGCCAGCCACTGTGCCTCTTCTTGGGTCAGGGAAGAGCCCCGTAATCCAGCCGCTATGCCTCTATCTGTGCCAGGGCAGAGCACCATAAGCCAGCTGCTAGGCCTCTTTCTGGGCCAGGATAGAGTCCCGTAAGCCATCCTCTGTGACTCTCTCTGGGCCATGGTAGAGCCTCGTGATCCAGCCACTGTGCCTCTTTCTGGGCCAGGGTAGAGCCCCATGAGCCAGCCGCTGTGCATCTTTCTGGGCCAGGATAGATCCCTGTAAGCCAGCCGCTGTGCCTCTTTCTGGGCCAGGGTAGAGCATCATGAGTCAGCCGCTGTGCCTCAGGACATTTTAGGCCATGGTGTAGCCCCATGAGCCCGCCACTTTGCCCTTGTCTGGACTAGGGTAGAGGACCATTAGCCAGGAGATGCGCATTATTCTGGGCCATGGTAGAGCCTCGTGAACCAGCCACTGTGCCTCTTTCTGGGCCAGGGTAGAGCCCCGTAAGCCAGCCGCTGTGCCTCTTTCTGGGCCAGGGTAGAACCTCATGAGTCAGCCACTGTGCCTCTTTCTGGGCCAAGGTAGAACTTCATGAGCCAGCCACTGTGCCTCTTTCTGGGCCAGGGTAGAGCCCCGTAAGCCAGCCGCTGTGCATCTTTCTGGGCCAGGGTAGAGCCTCGTGAGCCAGCCACTGTGCCTCTTCCTGGGCCGGGGTAGAGCCCTGTGAGCCAGCCGCTGTGCCTTAGGACATTTTAGGCCATGGTGTAGCCCCATGAGCCCGTCACTTTGCCCTTGTCTGGGCTAGGGTAGAGAACCATTAGCCAGGAGATGCGCATTATTCTGGGCCATGGTAGAGCCTCGTGAACCAGCCACTGTGCCTCTTTCTGGGCTAGGGTAGAGCTCCATTAGCCAGGTGATGCGCATTATTCTGGGCCAGGGTAGAGCCTCGTGAGCCAGCCACTGTGCCTCTTTCTGGGCCAGGGTAGAGCCCCGTAAGCCAGCCGCTGTGTCTCTTTCTGGGCCAGGGTAGAACCTCATGAGTCAGCCACTGTGCCTCTTTCTGGGCCAAGGTAGAACTTCATGAGCCAGCCACTGTGCCTCTTTCTGGGCCAGGGTAGAGCCCCGTAAGCCAGCCGCTGTGCCTCTTTCTGGGCCAGGGTAGAGCCTCGTGAGCCAGCCACTGTGCCTCTTTCTGGGCCAGGGTCGAGCTCTGTAAGCCAGCCGCTGTGCCTCTTTCTGTGCTAGGATAGAGCCTCGCAAGCCAGCCACTGTGCCTCTTCTTGGGTCAGGGAAGAGCCCCGTAATCCAGCCGCTGTGCCTCTATCTGTGCCAGGGCAGAGCACCATAAGCCAGCTGCTAGGCCTCTTTCTGGGCCAGGGTAGAGTCCCGTAAGCCATCCTCTGTGACTCTCTCTGGGCCATGGTAGAGCCTCGTGATCCAGCCACTGTGCCTCTTTCTGGGCCAAGATAGAACTTCATGAGCCAGCCACTGTGCCTCTTTCTGGGCCAGGGTAGAGCCTCGTGAGCCAGCCACTGTGCCTCTTCCTGGGCCAGGGTAGAGCCCTGTGAGCCAGCCACTGTGCCTTAGGACATTTTAGGTCATGGTGTAGCCCCATGAGCCCGCCACTTTGCCCTTGTCTGGACTAGGGTAGAGAACCATTAGCCAGGAGATGCGCATTATTCTGGGCCATGGTAGAGCCTCGTGAACCAGCCACTGTGCCTCTTTCTGGGCTAGGGTAGAGCTCCATTAGCCAGGTGATGCGCATTATTCTGGGCCAGGGTAGAGCCTCGTGAGCCAGCCACTGTGCCTCTTTCTGGGCCAAGGTAGAACTTCATGAGCCAGCCACTGTGCCTCTTTCTGGGCCAGGGTAGAGCCCCGTAAGCCAGCCGCTGTGCATCTTTCTGGGCCAGGGTAGAGCCTCGTGAGCCAGCCACTGTGCCTCTTTCTGGGCCAGGGTCGAGCTCTGTAAGCCAGCCGCTGTGCCTCTTTCTGTGCTAGGATAGAGCCTCGCAAGCCAGCCACTGTGCCTCTTTTTGGGTCAGGGAAGAGCCCCGTAATCCAGCCGCTGTGCCTCTATCTGTGCCAGGGCAGAGCACCATAAGCCAGCTGCTAGGCCTCTTTCTGGGCCAGGGTAGAGTCCCGTAAGCCATCCTCTGTGACTCTCTCTGGGCCAGGGTAGAGCCTCATGAGTCAGCCGCTGTGCCCAAGGACATTTTAGGCCATGGTGTAGCCCCATGAGCCAGCCACTTTGCCCCTGTCTGGGCTAGGGTAGAGCTATATTAGTCAGGTGATGCGCATTATTCTGGGCCAAGGTAGAGTCTCGTCAGTCAGCCACTGTGCCTGTTCCTGGGCCAGGGTAGAGCCCCGTAAGCCAGCCGCTGTGCCTTTTTCTGGGCCAGGGTAGAGCCCCGTGAGCCAGCCGCTGTGCCTCTTTCCAGGCCAGGGTAGAGCCTTGTGAGCCAGCCACTCTGCCTCTTTCTGGGCCAGGGTAGAGCCCCGTGAGCCAGCCGCTGTGCCTCTTTCTGTGCTATGATAGAGACTCGCAAGCCAGCCACTGTGCCTCTTTCTTGGCCAGGGTAGAGCCTCGTAAGCCAGCCGCTGTGCCTCTTTCTGGGCCAGGGTAAAGCCTCGTGAGCTAGCCACTGTGCCTCTTTCTGGGCCAGGGTAGAGACCCGTAAGCCAGCCGCTGTGCCTTTTTCTTTGCCAGGGTAGAGCCTCGTAAGCCAGCCGCTGTGCCTCTTTCCAGGCCAGGGTAGAGCCTTGTGAGCCAGCCACTATGCCTCTTTCTGGGCCAGGGTAGAGCCCCGTGAGCCAGCCGCTGTGCCTCTTTCTGTGCTATGATAGAGACTCGCAAGCCAGCCACTGTGCCTCTTTCTTGGCCGGGGTAGAGCCTCGTAAGCCAGCCGCTGTGCCTCTTTCTGGGCCAGGGTAGAGCCTCGTAAGCCAGCCACTGTGCCTCTTTCTGGGCCAGGGTAGAGCTCCGTAAGCCAGCCGCTGTGCCTCTTTCTGTGCTAGGATAGAGCCTCGCAAGCCAGCCACTGTGCCTCTTCTGGGGTCAGGGTAGAGCGCCGTAATCCAGCCGCTGTGCCTCTATCTGTGCCAGAGCAGAGCACCAGAAGCCAGCCGCTTGGCCTCTTTCTGGGCCAGGGTAGAGCCTCGTGAGCCAGCCACTGTGCCTCTTTCTGGACCAGGGTAGAGCCCCGTAAGCCAGCCGCTGTGCCTCTTTCTGTGCCAGGGTACAGCATCGTGAGCCAGCCACTGTGCCTCTTTCTGTGCCAGGGTAGAGCCCTGTGAGCTAGCTGCTGTGCCTCAGGACATTTTAGGCCATGGTGTAGCCCCATGAGCCAGCCACTTTGCCCTTGTCTGGACTAGGTAGAGATCCATTAGCCAGGAAATGCGCATTATTCTGGGCCATGGTAGAGCCTCGTGAAGCAGCCACTGTGCCTCTTTTTGGGCTAGGGTAGAGCGCCATTAGCCAGGTGATGCACATTATTCTGGGCCAGGGTAGAGCCTCGTGAGCCAGCCACTGTGCCTCTTTCTGGGCCAGGGTAGAGCCCCTTAAGCCAGCCGCTGTGCCTCTTTCTGGGCCAGGGTAGAACCTCATGAGTCAGCCACTGTGCCTCTTTCTGGGCCAAGGTAGAACTTCATGAGCCAGCCACTGTGCCTCTTTCTGGGCCAGGGTAGAGCCCCGTAAGCCAGCCGCTGTGCATCTTTCTGGGCCAGGTTAGAGCCTCGTGAGCCAGCCACTGTGCCTCTTCCTGGGCCAGGGTAGAGCCCCGTGAGCCAGCCGCTGTGCCTTAGGACATTTTAGGCCATGGTGTAGCCCCAAGAGCCAGCCTCTTTGCCCTTGTCTGGACTAGGGTAGAGATCCATTAGACAGGAGATGCGCATTATTCTGGGCCAAGCTAGAGCCTCGTGAGCCAGCCACTGTGCCTCTTTCTGGGCCAGGGTAGAGCTCCGTAAGCCAGCCGCTGTGCCTCTTTCTGTGCTAGGATAGAGCCTCGCAAGCCAGCCACTGTGCCTCTTCTTGGGTCAGGGAAGAGCCCCGTAATCCAGCCGCTATGCCTCTATCTGTGCCAGGGCAGAGCACCATAAGCCAGCTGCTAGGCCTCTTTCTGGGCCAGGGTAGAGTCCCGTAAGCCATCCTCTGTGACTCTCTCTGGGCCAGGGTAGAGCCTCATGAGTCAGCCGCTGTGCCCAAGGACATTTTAGGCCATGGTGTAGCCCCATGAGCCAGCCACTTTGCCCCTGTCTGGGCTAGGGTAGAGCTATATTAGTCAGGTGATGCGCATTATTCTGGGCCAAGGTAGAGTCTCGTCAGTCAGCCACTGTGCCTGTTCCTGGGCCAGGGTAGAGCCCCGTAAGCCAGCCGCTGTGCCTTTTTCTGGGCCAGGGTAGAGCCCCGTGAGCCAACCGCTGTGCCTCTTTCCAGGCCAGGGTAGAGCCTTGTGAGCCAGCCACTCTGCCTCTTTCTGGGCCAGGGTAGAGCCCCGTGAGCCAGCCGCTGTGCCTCTTTCTGTGCTATGATAGAGACTCGCAAGCCAGCCACTGTGCCTCTTTCTTGGCCAGGGTAGAGCCTCGTAAGCCAGCCGCTGTGCCTCTTTCTGGGCCAGGGTAAAGCCTCGTGAGCTAGCCACTGTGCCTCTTTCTGGGCCAGGGTAGAGACCCGTAAGCCAGCCGCTGTGCCTTTTTCTTTGCCAGGGTAGAGCCTCGTAAGCCAGCCGCTGTGCCTCTTTCCAGGCCAGGGTAGAGCCTTGTGAGCCAGCCACTATGCCTCTTTCTGGGCCAGGGTAGAGCCCCGTGAGCCAGCCGCTGTGCCTCTTTCTGTGCTATGATAGAGACTCGCAAGCCAGCCACTGTGCCTCTTTCTTGGCCGGGGTAGAGCCTCGTAAGCCAGCCGCTGTGCCTCTTTCTGGGCCAGGGTAGAGCCTCGTAAGCCAGCCACTGTGCCTCTTTCTGGGCCAGGGTAGAGCTCCGTAAGCCAGCCGCTGTGCCTCTTTCTGTGCTAGGATAGAGCCTCGCAAGCCAGCCACTGTGCCTCTTCTGGGGTCAGGGTAGAGCGCCGTAATCCAGCCGCTGTGCCTCTATCTGTGCCAGAGCAGAGCACCAGAAGCCAGCCGCTTGGCCTCTTTCTGGGCCAGGGTAGAGCCTCGTGAGCCAGCCACTGTGCCTCTTTCTGGACCAGGGTAGAGCCCCGTAAGCCAGCCGCTGTGCCTCTTTCTGTGCCAGGGTACAGCATCGTGAGCCAGCCACTGTGCCTCTTTCTGTGCCAGGGTAGAGCCCTGTGAGCTAGCTGCTGTGCCTCAGGACATTTTAGGCCATGGTGTAGCCCCATGAGCCAGCCACTTTGCCCTTGTCTGGACTAGGTAGAGATCCATTAGCCAGGAAATGCGCATTATTCTGGGCCATGGTAGAGCCTCGTGAAGCAGCCACTGTGCCTCTTTTTGGGCTAGGGTAGAGCGCCATTAGCCAGGTGATGCACATTATTCTGGGCCAGGGTAGAGCCTCGTGAGCCAGCCACTGTGCCTCTTTCTGGGCCAGGGTAGAGCCCCTTAAGCCAGCCGCTGTGCCTCTTTCTGGGCCAGGGTAGAACCTCATGAGTCAGCCACTGTGCCTCTTTCTGGGCCAAGGTAGAACTTCATGAGCCAGCCACTGTGCCTCTTTCTGGGCCAGGGTAGAGCCCCGTAAGCCAGCCGCTGTGCATCTTTCTGGGCCAGGTTAGAGCCCGTGAGCCAGCCACGGCCCCCTGGGCCAGGGTAGAGCCCCGGAGCCAGCCGCTGTGCCTTAGGACATTTTAGGCCATGGTGAGCCCCCAAGAGCCAGCCTCTTTGCCCTTGTCTGGACTAGGGTAGGCCGACAGGAGATGCGCATTATTCTGGGCCAAGCTAGAGCCTCGTGAGCCAGCCACTGTGCCTCTTTCTGGGCCAGGGTAGAGCTCCGTAAGCCAGCCGCTGTGCCTCTTTCTGTGCTAGGATAGAGCCTCGCAAGCCAGCCACTGTGCCTCTTCTTGGGTCAGGGAAGAGCCCCGTAATCCAGCCGCTATGCCTCTATCTGTGCCAGGGCAGAGCACCATAAGCCAGCTGCTAGGCCTCTTTCTGGGCCAGGGTAGAGTCCCGTAAGCCATCCTCTGTGACTCTCTCTGGGCCATGGTAGAGCCTCGTGATCCAGCCACTGTGCCTCTTTCTGGGCCAGGGTAGAGCCCCATGAGCCAGCCGCTGTGCATCTTTCTGGGCCAGGATACATCCCTGTAAGCCAGCCGCTGTGCCTCTTTCTGGGCCAGGGTAGAGCATCATGAGTCAGCCGCTGTGCCTCAGGACATTTTAGGCCATGGTGTAGCCCCATGAGCCCGCCACTTTGCCCTTGTCTGGACTAGGGTAGAGGACCATTAGCCAGGAGATGCGCATTATTCTGGGCCATGGTAGAGCCTCGTGAACCAGCCACTGTGCCTCTTTCTGGGCCAGGGTAGAGCCCCGTAAGCCAGCCGCTGTGCCTCTTTCTGGGCCAGGGTAGAACCTCATGAGTCAGCCACTGTGCCTCTTTCTGGGCCAAGGTAGAACTTCATGAGCCAGCCACTGTGCCTCTTTCTGGGCCAGGGTAGAGCCCCGTAAGCCAGCCGCTGTGCATCTTTCTGGGCCAGGGTAGAGCCTCGTGAGCCAGCCACTGTGCCTCTTCCTGGGCCGGGGTAGAGCCCTGTGAGCCAGCCGCTGTGCCTTAGGACATTTTAGGCCATGGTGTAGCCCCATGAGCCCGCCACTTTGCCCTTGTCTGGACTAGGGTAGAGAACCATTAGCCAGGAGATGCGCATTATTCTGGGCCATGGTAGAGCCTCGTGAACCAGCCACTGTGCCTCTTTCTGGGCTAGGGTAGAGCTCCATTAGCCAGGTGATGCGCATTATTCTGGGCCAGGGTAGAGCCTCGTGAGCCAGCCACTGTGCCTCTTTCTGGGCCAGGGTAGAGCCCCGTAAGCCAGCCGCTGTGTCTCTTTCTGGGCCAGGGTAGAACCTCATGAGTCAGCCACTGTGCCTCTTTCTGGGCCAAGGTAGAACTTCATGAGCCAGCCACTGTGCCTCTTTCTGGGCCAGGGTAGAGCCCCGTAAGCCAGCCGCTGTGCCTCTTTCTGGGCCAGGGTAGAGCCTCGTGAGCCAGCCACTGTGCCTCTTTCTGGGCCAGGGTCGAGCTCTGTAAGCCAGCCGCTGTGCCTCTTTCTGTGCTAGGATAGAGCCTCGCAAGCCAGCCACTGTGCCTCTTCTTGGGTCAGGGAAGAGCCCCGTAATCCAGCCGCTGTGCCTCTATCTGTGCCAGGGCAGAGCACCATAAGCCAGCTGCTAGGCCTCTTTCTGGGCCAGGGTAGAGTCCCGTAAGCCATCCTCTGTGACTCTCTCTGGGCCATGGTAGAGCCTCGTGATCCAGCCACTGTGCCTCTTTCTGGGCCACGATAGAACTTCATGAGCCAGCCACTGTGCCTCTTTCTGGGCCAGGGTAGAGCCTCGTGAGCCAGCCACTGTGCCTCTTCCTGGACCAGGGTAGAGCCCTGTGAGCCAGCCACTGTGCCTTAGGACATTTTAGGTCATGGTGTAGCCCCATGAGCCCGCCACTTTGCCCTTGTCTGGACTAGGGTAGAGAACTATTACCCAGGAGATGCGCATTATTCTGGGCCATGGTAGAGCCTCGTGAACCAGCCACTGTGCCTCTTTCTGGGCTAGGGTAGAGCTCCATTAGCCAGGTGATGCGCATTATTCTGGGCCAGGGTAGAGCCTCGTGAGCCAGCCACTGTGTCTCTTTCTGTGCCAGGGTAGAGCCCCGTAAGCCAGCCGCTGTGCCTCTTTCTGGGCCAGGGTAGAACCTCATGAGTCAGCCACTGTGCCTCTTTCTGGGCCAAGGTAGAACTTCATGAGCCAGCCACTGTGCCTCTTTCTGGGCCAGGGTAGAGCCCCGTAAGCCAGCCGCTGTGCATCTTTATGGGCCAGGGTAGAGCCTCGTGAGCCAGCCACTGTGCCTCTTTCTGGGCCAGGGTCGAGCTCTGTAAGCCAGCCGCTGTGCCTCTTTCTGTGCTAGGATAGAGCCTCGCAAGCCAGCCACTGTGCCTCTTCTTGGGTCAGGGAAGAGCCCCGTAATCCAGCCGCTATGCCTCTATCTGTGCCAGGGCAGAGCACCATAAGCCAGCTGCTAGGCCTCTTTCTGGGCCAGGATAGAGTCCCGTAAGCCATCCTCTGTGACTCTCTCTGGGCCATGGTAGAGCCTCGTGATCCAGCCACTGTGCCTCTTTCTGGGCCAGGGTAGAGCCCCATGAGCCAGCCGCTGTGCATCTTTCTGGGCCAGGATAGATCCCTGTAAGCCAGCCGCTGTGCCTCTTTCTGGGCCAGGGTAGAGCATCATGAGTCAGCCGCTGTGCCTCAGGACATTTTAGGCCATGGTGTAGCCCCATGAGCCCGCCACTTTGCCCTTGTCTGGACTAGGGTAGAGGACCATTAGCCAGGAGATGCGCATTATTCTGGGCCATGGTAGAGCCTCGTGAACCAGCCACTGTGCCTCTTTCTGGGCCAGGGTAGAGCCCCGTAAGCCAGCCGCTGTGCCTCTTTCTGGGCCAGGGTAGAACCTCATGAGTCAGCCACTGTGCCTCTTTCTGGGCCAAGGTAGAACTTCATGAGCCAGCCACTGTGCCTCTTTCTGGGCCAGGGTAGAGCCCCGTAAGCCAGCCGCTGTGCATCTTTCTGGGCCAGGGTAGAGCCTCGTGAGCCAGCCACTGTGCCTCTTCCTGGGCCGGGGTAGAGCCCTGTGAGCCAGCCGCTGTGCCTTAGGACATTTTAGGCCATGGTGTAGCCCCATGAGCCCGTCACTTTGCCCTTGTCTGGGCTAGGGTAGAGAACCATTAGCCAGGAGATGCGCATTATTCTGGGCCATGGTAGAGCCTCGTGAACCAGCCACTGTGCCTCTTTCTGGGCTAGGGTAGAGCTCCATTAGCCAGGTGATGCGCATTATTCTGGGCCAAGGTAGAGCCTCGTGAGCCAGCCACTGTGCCTCTTTCTGGGCCAGGGTAGAGCCCCGTAAGCCAGCCGCTGTGTCTCTTTCTGGGCCAGGGTAGAACCTCATGAGTCAGCCACTGTGCCTCTTTCTGGGCCAAGGTAGAACTTCATGAGCCAGCCACTGTGCCTCTTTCTGGGCCAGGGTAGAGCCCCGTAAGCCAGCCGCTGTGCCTCTTTCTGGGCCAGGGTAGAGCCTCGTGAGCCAGCCACTGTGCCTCTTTCTGGGCCAGGGTCGAGCTCTGTAAGCCAGCCGCTGTGCCTCTTTCTGTGCTAGGATAGAGCCTCGCAAGCCAGCCACTGTGCCTCTTCTTGGGTCAGGGAAGAGCCCCGTAATCCAGCCGCTGTGCCTCTATCTGTGCCAGGGCAGAGCACCATAAGCCAGCTGCTAGGCCTCTTTCTGGGCCAGGGTAGAGTCCCGTAAGCCATCCTCTGTGACACTCTCTGGGCCATGGTAGAGCCTCGTGATCCAGCCACTGTGCCTCTTTCTGGGCCAAGATAGAACTTCATGAGCCAGCCACTGTGCCTCTTTCTGGGCCAGGGTAGAGCCTCGTGAGCCAGCCACTGTGCCTCTTCCTGGACCAGGGTAGAGCCCTGTGAGCCAGCCACTGTGCCTTAGGACATTTTAGGTCATGGTGTAGCCCCATGAGCCCGCCACTTTGCCCTTGTCTGGACTAGGGTAGAGAACCATTAGCCAGGAGATGCGCATTATTCTGGGCCATGGTAGAGCCTCGTGAACCAGCCACTGTGCCTCTTTCTGGGCTAGGGTAGAGCTCCATTAGCCAGGTGATGCGCATTATTCTGGGCCAGGGTAGAGCCTCGTGAGCCAGCCACTGTGCCTCTTTCTGTGCAAGGGTAGAGCCCCGTAAGCCAGCCGCTGTGCCTCTTTCTGGGCCAGGGTAGAACCTCATGAGTCAGCCACTGTGCCTCTTTCTGGGCCAAGGTAGAACTTCATGAGCCAGCCACTGTGCCTCTTTCTGGGCCAGGGTAGAGCCCCATAAGCCAGCCGCTGTGCATCTTTCTGGGCCAGGGTAGAGCCTCGTGAGCCAGCCACTGTGCCTCTTTCTGGGCCAGGGTCGAGCTCTGTAAGCCAGCCGCTGTGCCTCTTTCTGTGCTAGGATAGAGCCTCGCAAGCCAGCCACTGTGCCTCTTCTTGGGTCAGGGAAGAGCCCCGTAATCCAGCCGCTGTGCCTCTATCTGTGCCAGGGCAGAGCACCATAAGCCAGCTGCTAGGCCTCTTTCTGGGCCAGGGTAGAGTCCCGTAAGCCATCCTCTGTGACTCTCTCTGGGCCAGGGTAGAGCCTCATGAGTCAGCCGCTGTGCCCAAGGACATTTTAGGCCATGGTGTAGCCCCATGAGCCAGCCACTTTGCCCCTGTCTGGGCTAGGGTAGAGCTATATTAGTCAGGTGATGCGCATTATTCTGGGCCAAGGTAGAGTCTCGTCAGTCAGCCACTGTGCCTGTTCCTGGGCCAGGGTAGAGCCCCGTAAGCCAGCCGCTGTGCCTTTTTCTGGGCCAGGGTAGAGCCCCGTGAGCCAGCCGCTGTGCCTCTTTCCAGGCCAGGGTAGAGCCTTGTGAGCCAGCCACTCTGCCTCTTTCTGGGCCAGGGTAGAGCCCCGTGAGCCAGCCGCTGTGCCTCTTTCTGTGCTATGATAGAGACTCGCAAGCCAGCCACTGTGCCTCTTTCTTGGCCAGGGTAGAGCCTCGTAAGCCAGCCGCTGTGCCTCTTTCTGGGCCAGGGTAAAGCCTCGTGAGCTAGCCACTGTGCCTCTTTCTGGGCCAGGGTAGAGACCCGTAAGCCAGCCGCTGTGCCTTTTTCTTTGCCAGGGTAGAGCCTCGTAAGCCAGCCGCTGTGCCTCTTTCCAGGCCAGGGTAGAGCCTTGTGAGCCAGCCACTATGCCTCTTTCTGGGCCAGGGTAGAGCCCCGTGAGCCAGCCGCTGTGCCTCTTTCTGTGCTATGATAGAGACTCGCAAGCCAGCCACTGTGCCTCTTTCTTGGCCGGGGTAGAGCCTCGTAAGCCAGCCGCTGTGCCTCTTTCTGGGCCAGGGTAGAGCCTCGTAAGCCAGCCACTGTGCCTCTTTCTGGGCCAGGGTAGAGCTCCGTAAGCCAGCCGCTGTGCCTCTTTCTGTGCTAGGATAGAGCCTCGCAAGCCAGCCACTGTGCCTCTTCTGGGGTCAGGGTAGAGCGCCGTAATCCAGCCGCTGTGCCTCTATCTGTGCCAGAGCAGAGCACCAGAAGCCAGCCGCTTGGCCTCTTTCTGGGCCAGGGTAGAGCCTCGTGAGCCAGCCACTGTGCCTCTTTCTGGACCAGGGTAGAGCCCCGTAAGCCAGCCGCTGTGCCTCTTTCTGTGCCAGGGTACAGCATCGTGAGCCAGCCACTGTGCCTCTTTCTGTGCCAGGGTAGAGCCCTGTGAGCTAGCTGCTGTGCCTCAGGACATTTTAGGCCATGGTGTAGCCCCATGAGCCAGCCACTTTGCCCTTGTCTGGACTAGGTAGAGATCCATTAGCCAGGAAATGCGCATTATTCTGGGCCATGGTAGAGCCTCGTGAAGCAGCCACTGTGCCTCTTTTTGGGCTAGGGTAGAGCGCCATTAGCCAGGTGATGCACATTATTCTGGGCCAGGGTAGAGCCTCGTGAGCCAGCCACTGTGCCTCTTTCTGGGCCAGGGTAGAGCCCCTTAAGCCAGCCGCTGTGCCTCTTTCTGGGCCAGGGTAGAACCTCATGAGTCAGCCACTGTGCCTCTTTCTGGGCCAAGGTAGAACTTCATGAGCCAGCCACTGTGCCTCTTTCTGGGCCAGGGTAGAGCCCCGTAAGCCAGCCGCTGTGCATCTTTCTGGGCCAGGTTAGAGCCTCGTGAGCCAGCCACTGTGCCTCTTCCTGGGCCAGGGTAGAGCCCCGTGAGCCAGCCGCTGTGCCTTAGGACATTTTAGGCCATGGTGTAGCCCCAAGAGCCAGCCTCTTTGCCCTTGTCTGGACTAGGGTAGAGATCCATTAGACAGGAGATGCGCATTATTCTGGGCCAAGCTAGAGCCTCGTGAGCCAGCCACTGTGCCTCTTTCTGGGCCAGGGTAGAGCTCCGTAAGCCAGCCGCTGTGCCTCTTTCTGTGCTAGGATAGAGCCTCGCAAGCCAGCCACTGTGCCTCTTCTTGGGTCAGGGAAGAGCCCCGTAATCCAGCCGCTATGCCTCTATCTGTGCCAGGGCAGAGCACCATAAGCCAGCTGCTAGGCCTCTTTCTGGGCCAGGGTAGAGTCCCGTAAGCCATCCTCTGTGACTCTCTCTGGGCCATGGTAGAGCCTCGTGATCCAGCCACTGTGCCTCTTTCTGGGCCAGGGTAGAGCCCCATGAGCCAGCCGCTGTGCATCTTTCTGGGCCAGGATACATCCCTGTAAGCCAGCCGCTGTGCCTCTTTCTGGGCCAGGGTAGAGCATCATGAGTCAGCCGCTGTGCCTCAGGACATTTTAGGCCATGGTGTAGCCCCATGAGCCCGCCACTTTGCCCTTGTCTGGACTAGGGTAGAGGACCATTAGCCAGGAGATGCGCATTATTCTGGGCCATGGTAGAGCCTCGTGAACCAGCCACTGTGCCTCTTTCTGGGCCAGGGTAGAGCCCCGTAAGCCAGCCGCTGTGCCTCTTTCTGGGCCAGGGTAGAACCTCATGAGTCAGCCACTGTGCCTCTTTCTGGGCCAAGGTAGAACTTCATGAGCCAGCCACTGTGCCTCTTTCTGGGCCAGGGTAGAGCCCCGTAAGCCAGCCGCTGTGCATCTTTCTGGGCCAGGGTAGAGCCTCGTGAGCCAGCCACTGTGCCTCTTCCTGGGCCGGGGTAGAGCCCTGTGAGCCAGCCGCTGTGCCTTAGGACATTTTAGGCCATGGTGTAGCCCCATGAGCCCGCCACTTTGCCCTTGTCTGGACTAGGGTAGAGAACCATTAGCCAGGAGATGCGCATTATTCTGGGCCATGGTAGAGCCTCGTGAACCAGCCACTGTGCCTCTTTCTGGGCTAGGGTAGAGCTCCATTAGCCAGGTGATGCGCATTATTCTGGGCCAGGGTAGAGCCTCGTGAGCCAGCCACTGTGCCTCTTTCTGGGCCAGGGTAGAGCCCCGTAAGCCAGCCGCTGTGTCTCTTTCTGGGCCAGGGTAGAACCTCATGAGTCAGCCACTGTGCCTCTTTCTGGGCCAAGGTAGAACTTCATGAGCCAGCCACTGTGCCTCTTTCTGGGCCAGGGTAGAGCCCCGTAAGCCAGCCGCTGTGCCTCTTTCTGGGCCAGGGTAGAGCCTCGTGAGCCAGCCACTGTGCCTCTTTCTGGGCCAGGGTCGAGCTCTGTAAGCCAGCCGCTGTGCCTCTTTCTGTGCTAGGATAGAGCCTCGCAAGCCAGCCACTGTGCCTCTTCTTGGGTCAGGGAAGAGCCCCGTAATCCAGCCGCTGTGCCTCTATCTGTGCCAGGGCAGAGCACCATAAGCCAGCTGCTAGGCCTCTTTCTGGGCCAGGGTAGAGTCCCGTAAGCCATCCTCTGTGACTCTCTCTGGGCCATGGTAGAGCCTCGTGATCCAGCCACTGTGCCTCTTTCTGGGCCAGGGTAGAGCCCCGTGAGCCACCCACTGTGCATCTTTCTGGGCCAGGATATAGCCCTGTAAGCCAGCCGCTGTGCCTCTTTCTGGGCCAGGGTAGAGCCTCATGAGTCAGCCGCTGTGCCTCAGGACATTTTAGGCCATGGTGTAGCCCCATGAGCCAGCCACTTTGCCCCTGTCTGGGCCAGCCACTGTGCCTCTTTCTGGGCCCGGGTCGAGCTCTGTAAGCCAGCCGCTGTGCCTCTTTCTGTGCTAGGATAGAGCCTCGCAAGCCAGCCACTGTGCCTCTTCTTGGGTCAGGGAAGAGCCCCGTAATCCAGCCGCTGTGCCTCTATCTGTGCCAGGGCAGAGCACCATAAGCCAGCTGCTAGGCCTCTTTCTGGGCCAGGGTAGAGTCCCGTAAGCCATCCTCTGTGACTCTCTCTGGGCCATGGTAGAGCCTCGTGATCCAGCCACTGTGCCTCTTTCTGGGCCAGGGTAGAGCCCCGTGAGCCACCCACTGTGCATCTTTCTGGGCCAGGATATAGCCCTGTAAGCCAGTCGCTGTGCCTTTTTCTGGGCCAGGGTAGAGCCTCATGAGTCAGCCGCTGTGCCTCAGGACATTTTAGGCCATGGTGTAGCCCCATGAGCCACCCACTTTGCCCCTGTCTGGGCTAGGGTAGAGCTATATTAGTCAGGTGATGTGCATTATTCTGGGCCAAGGTAGAGTGTCGTGAGTCAGCCACTGTGCCTGTTCCTGGGCCAGGGTAGAGCCCCATAAGCCAGCCGCTGTGCCTTTTTCTGGGCCAGGGTAGAGCCCCGTGAGCCAGCCGCTGTGCCTCTTTCCAGGCCAGGGTAGAGCCTTGTGAGCCAGCCACTCTGCCTCTTTCTGGGCCAGGGTAGAGCCCCGTGAGCCAGCCGCTGTGCCTCTTTCTGTGCTATGATAGAGACTCGCAAGCCAGCCACTGTGCCTCTTTCTTGGCCAGGGTAGAGCCTCGTAAGCCAGCCGCTGTGCCTCTTTCTGGGCCAGGGTAGAGCCTCGTGAGCTAGCCACTGTGCCTCTTTCTGGGCCAGGGTAGAGCCTCGTGAGCCAGCCACTGTGCCTCTTCGTGGGCCAGGGTACAGTCGCGTACGCTAGCCGCTGTGCCTTTTTCTTTGCCAGGTCAGATCCCCATAAGCCAACCGCTAGACCTCTTTCTGGGCTAGGGTAGAGGCTCGTGAGCCAGCCACTGTGCCTCTTTCTGTACTAGGATAGAGCCTCGCAAGCTAGCCATTTTGCCTCTTCTTGGGTCAGGGTAGAGCCCCGTAATCCAGTTGCTGTGCCTCTATCTGTGCCAGGGCCGAGCAGCATAAGCCAGCCGCTAGGCCTCTTTCTGGGCCAGGGTAGAGCCTCGTGAGCCAGCCACTGTGCCTCTTTCTGGGCCAGGGTAGAGCCCCGTAAGCCAGCCGCTGTGCCTCTTTCTGGGCCAGGGTAGAGCCTCGTGAGCCAGCCACTGTGCCTCTTTCTGGGCCAGGGTAGAACCTCATGAGACAGCCACTGTGCCTCTTTCTGGGCCAGGGTAGAGCCCCGTAAGCCAGCTACTGTGCCTCTTTCTGGGCCAGGGTAAAGCCTCGTGAGCCAGCCACTGGGCCACTTTCTGGGCCAGGGTAGAGCCCCGTGAGCCAGCCGCTGTGCCTCAGGACATTTTAGGCCATGGTGTAGCCCAAAGAGCCAGCCACTTTGCCCCTGTCTGGGCTAGGGTAGAGGTCCATAAGCCAGCCGCTAGGCCTCTTTCTGGGCCAGGGTAGAGTCTCGTGAGCCAGCCACTGTGCCTCTTTCTGGGCCAGGGTAGAGCCTCGTGACCCAGCCACTGTGCCTCTTTCTGGGCCAGGGTAGAGCCTCATGAGCCAGCCACTGTGCCTCTTTCTGGGCCAGGGTAGAGCCCCGTAAACCAGCCGCTGTGCCTCTTTCTGGGCCAGGGTAGAGCCTCGTGAGCCAGCCACTGTGCCTCTTTCTGGGCCAGGGTAGAGACCCGTGAGCCAGCCGCTGTGCCTCTTTCTATGCTAGGATAGAGACTCGCAAGCCAGCCACTGTGCCTCTTTCTCGGCCAGGGTAGAGCCTCATAAGACAAGCCGCTGTGCCTTTTTCTGTGCTAGGATAGAGCCTCGCAAGCCAGCAACCTTGCCTCTTCTTGGGTCAGGGTAGAGCCCCGTAATCCAGCCGCTGTGCCTCTATCTGTGCAAGCCCCCCCCCCCCCCCCCCCCCCCAGGGAAGAGCACCATAAGCCAGCCACTAGGCCTCTTTCTGGGCCAGGGTAGAGTCTCGTGAGCCAGCCACTGTACCTCTTTCTGGGCCAGGGTAGAGCCCCGTAAGCCAGCCGCTGTGCCTCTTTCTGGGCCAGGGTAGAGCCTCGTGAGCCAGCCACTGTGCCTCTTTCTGGGCCAGGGTAGAGCCCCGTGAGCCAGCCACTGTGCCTCTTTCTGGGCCAGGGTAGAGCCCCGTAAGCCAGCCACTGTGCCTCTTTCTGGGCCAGGGTAAAGCCTCGTGAGCCAGCCACTGTGTCTCTTTCTGGGCCAGGGTAGAGCCCCGTGAGCCAGCCGCTGTGCCTTAAGACATTTTAGGCCATGGTGTAGCCCCAAGAGCCAGCCACTTTGCCCTTGTCTGGAGTAGGGTAGAGATCCATTAGCCAGGAGATGCGCATTATTCTGGGCCAGGGTAGAGCTTCGTGAGCCAGCCACTGTGCCTCTTTCTGGTCCAGGTTAGAGCTCCGTAAGCTAGCCGCTGTGCCTCTTTCTGTGCTAGGATAGAGCCTCGTAATCCAGCCGCTGTGCCTCTATCTGTGCCAGGGCAGAGCAGCATTAGCCAGCTGCTAGGCTTCTTTCTGGGCCAGGGTAGAGTCCCGTAAGCCATCCGCTGTGACTCTCTCTGGGCCAGGGTAGAGCCTCGTGAGCCAGCCACTGTGCCTCTTTCTGGGCCAGGGTAGAGCCCCGTAAGCCAGCCGCTGTGCCTCTTTCTGGGCCAGGGTAGAGCCTCGTGAGCCAGCCACTGTGCCTCTTTCTGGGCCAGGGTAGAGCCCCGTGAGCCAGCCGCTGTGCCTCAGGACATTTTAGGCCATGGTGTAGCTCCATGAGCCAGCCACTGTGCCCATGTCTGGGCTAGGGTAAAGCCCCATTAGCCAGCCGATGCGCATCTTTCTGGGCCAGGGTAGAGCCTCGTGAGCCAGCCACTGTGCCTCTTTCTGAGCCTCGGTAGAGCCCTGTAAGCCAGCCGCTGTGCCTCTTTCTGGGCCAGGGTAGAGCCTCGTGAGCCAGCCACTGTGCCTCTTTCTGGGCCAGGGTAGAGCCCCGTGAGCCAGCCACTATGCTTCAGGACATTATAGGCCATGGTGTAGCCCCATGAGCCAGCCACTGTGCCTCTTTCTGGGCCAGGGTAGAGCCCCGTAAGCCAGCCGCTGTGCCTCTTTCTGGGCCAGGGTAGAGCCTCGTGAGCCAGCCGCTGTGCCTCTTTCTGGGCCAGGGTAGAGCCTCGTGAGCCAGCCACTGTGCCTCTTCCTGGGCCAGGGTAGAACTTCATGAGCCAGCCACTGTGCCAATTTCTGGGTCAGGGTAGAGCCTCGTGAGCCAGCCACTGTGCCTCTTTCTGGGCCAGGGTAGAGCCCCGTAAGCCAGCCGCTGTGCCTCTTTCTGGGCCAGGGTAGAGCCTCGTGAGCCAGCCACTGTGCCTCTTTCTGGGCCAGGGTAGAGCCCCGTGAGCCAGCCGCTGTGCCTTAAGACATTTTAGGCCATGGTGTAGCCCCAAGAGCCAGCCACTTTGCCCTTGTCTGGGCTAGGGTAGAGATCCATTGGCCAGGAGATGCGCATTATTCTGGGCCAGGGTAGAGCCTCGTGAGCCAGCCACTGTGCCTCTTTCTGGGCCAGGGTAGAGCTCCGTAAGCCAGCCGCTGTGCCTCTTTCTGTGCTAGGATAGAGCCTCGCAAGCTAGCCACTTTGCCTCTTCTTGGGTAAGGGTAGAGCCCCGTAATCCAGCTGCTGTGCCTCTATCTGTGCCAGGGTAGAGAAGCATAAGCCAGCCGCTAGGCCTCTTTCTGGGCCAGGGTAGAGCCTCGTGAGCCAGCCACTGTGCCTCTTTCTGGGCCAGGGTAGAGCCCAGTAAGCCAGCCGCTGTGCCTCTTTCTGGGCCAGGGTAGAGCCTCATGAGTCAGCCACTGTGCCTCTTTCTGGGCCAGAGTAGAACCTCATGAGACAGCCACTGTGCCTCTTTCTGGGCCAGGGTAGAGCCTCGTGAGCCAGCCACTGTGCCTCTTTCTGGGCCAGGGTAGAGCCCCGTAAGCCAGCCGCTGTGCCTCTTTCTGGGCCAGGGTAGAACCTCATGAGTCAGCCACTGTGCATCTTTCTGGGCCAGAGTAAAACCTCATGAGACAGCCACTGTGCCTCTTTCTGGGCCAGGGTAGAGCCTCGTGAGCCAGCCACTGTGCCTCTTTCTGGGCGAGGGTAGAGCTCCGTAAGCCAGCCGCTGTGCCGCTTTCTGGGCCAGGGTAGAGCCTCGTGAGCCAGCCACTGTGCCTCTTTCTGGGCCAGGGTAGAGTCCCGTGAGCCAGCCGCTGTGCCTCAGGACATTTTAGGCCATGGTGTAGCCCCAAGAGCCAGCCACTTTGCCCCTGTCTGGGCTAGGGTAGAGATCCATAAGCCAGCCGCTAGGCCTCTTTCTGGGCCAGGGTTGAGCCTCGTGAGCCAGCCACTGTGCCTCTTCCTGGGCCTCGGTAGAGCCCCGTAAGCCAGCCGCTGTGCCTCTTTCTGGGCCAGGGTAGAGCCCCGTGAGCCAGCCGCTGTGCTTCAGGACATTTTAGGCCATGGTGTAGCCCCATGAGCCAGCCGCTGCGCATCTTTCTGGGCCAGGGTAGAGCCTCGTGAGCCAGCCACTGTGCCTCTTCCTGGGCCTCGGTAGAGCCCCGTAAGCCAGCCGCTGTGCCTCTTTCTGGGCCAGGGTAGAGCCTCGTGAGCCAGCCACTGTGCCTCTTTCTGGGCCAGGGTAGAGCCCCGTGAGCCAGCCGCTGTGCCTTAAGACATTTTAGGCCATGGTGTAGCCCCAAGAGCCAGCCACTTTGCCCTTGTCTGGGCTAGGGTAGAGATCCATTAGCCAGGAGATGCGCATTATTCTGGGCCAGGGTAGAGCCTCGTGAGCCAGCCACTGTGCCTCTTTCTGAGCCAGGGTAGAGCTCCGTAAGCCAGCCGCTGTGCCTCTTTCTGTGCAAGGATAGAGCCTCGTAATCCAGCCGCTGTGCCTCTATTTGTGCCAGGGCAGAGCACCATTAGCCAGCTGCTAGGCTTCTTTCTGGGCCAGGGTAGAGTCCCGTAAGCCATCCGCTGTGACTCTCTCTGGGCCAGGGTAGAGCCTCGTAAGACAGCCACTGTGCCTCTTTCTGGGCCAGGGTAGATCCCCGTAAGCCAGCCGCTGTGCCTCTTTCTGGGCCAGGGTAGAGCCTCGTGAGCCAGCCACTGTGCCTCTTTCTGGACCAGGGTAGAGCCCCGTGAGCCAGCCGCTGTGCCTCAGGACATTTTAGGCCATGGTGTAGCTCCATGAGCCAGCCACTGTGCCCATGTCTGGGCTAGGGTAAAGCCCCATTAGCCAGCCGATGCGCATCTTTCTGGGCCAGGGTAGAGCCTCGTGAGCCAGCCACTGTGCCTCTTCCTGGGCCTCGGTAGAGCCCTGTAAGCCAGCCGCTGTGCTTCTTTCTGGGCCAGGGTAGAGCCTCGTGAGCCAGCCACTGTGCCACTTTCTGGGCCAGGGTAGAGCTCCGCAAGCCAGCCGCTGTGCCTCTTTCTGGGCCAGGGTAGAGCTTCGTGAGCCAGCCACTGTGCCTCTTTCTGGGCCAGGGTACAGCCGCGTAAGCCAGCCGCTGTGCCTTTTTCTTTGTCAGGTCAGATCCCCATAAGCCACACCGCTAGACCTCTTTCTGGGCTAGGGTAGAGCCTCGTGAGCCAGCCACTGTGCCTCTTTCTGTGCTAGGATAGAGCCTCGCAAGCTAGCCACTTTGCCTCTTCTTGGGTCAGGGTAGAGCCCCGTAATCCAGCTGCTGTGCCTCTATCTGGGCCAGGGCAGAGCCGCATAGGCCAGCCGCTGGCCTCTTTCTGGGCCAGGGTAGAGCCTCGTGAGCCAGCCACTGTGCCTCTTTCTGGGCCAGGGTAGAGCCCCGTGAGCCAGCCACTGTGCTTCAGGACATTTTAGGCCATGGTGTAGCCCCATGAGCCAGCCACTGTGCATCTTTCTGGGCCAGGGTAGAGCCCCGTAAGCCAGCCACCGGGGCTGTGCCTCTTTCTGGGCCAGGGTAGAGCCCCGTGAGCCAGCCGCTGTGCCTTAAGACATTTTAGGCCATGGTGTAGCCCCAAGAGCCAGCCACTTTGCCCTTGTCTGGGCTAGGGTAGAGATCCATTAGCCAGGAGATGCGCATTATTCTGGGCCAGGGAAGAGCCTCGTGAGCCAGCCACTGTGCCTCTTTCTGGGCCAGGGTAGAGCTCCGTAAGCCAGCCGCTGTGCCTCTTTCTGTGCTAGGATAGAGCCTCGTAATCCAGCCGCTGTGCCTCTATCTGTGCCAGGGCAGAGCACGATTAGCCAGCTGCTAGGCTTCTTTCTGGGCCAGGGTAGAGTCCCGTAAGCCATCTGCTGTGACTCTCTCTGGGCCAGGGTAGAGCCTCGTCGCCAGCCACTGTGCCTCTTTCTGGGCCAGGGTAGAGCCCCGAAGCCAGCCGCTGTGCCTCTTTCTGGGCCAGGGTAGAGCCTCGTGAGCCAGCCACTGTGCCTCTTTCTGGGCCAGGGTAGAGCCCCGTAAGCCAGCCGCTGTGCCTCTTTCTGGGCCAGGGTAGAGCCTCGTGAGCCAGCCACTGTGCCTCTTTCTGGGCCAGGGTAGAGCCCCGTGAGCCAGCCGCTGTGCCTCAGGACATTTTAGGCCATGGTGTAGCTCCATGAGCCAGCCACTGTGCCCATGTCTGGGCTAGGGTAAAGCCCCATTAGCCAGCCGATGCGCATCTTTCTGGGCCAGGGTAGAGCCTCGTGAGCCAGCCACTGTGCCTCTTTCTGAGCCTCGGTAGAGCCCTGTAAGCCAGCCGCTGTGCCTCTTTCTGGGCCAGGGTAGAGCCTCGTGAGCCAGCCACTGTGCCTCTTTCTGGGCCAGGGTAGAGCCCCGTGAGCCAGCCACTGTGCTTCAGGACATTATAGGCCATGGTGTAGCCCCATGAGCCAGCCACTGTGCCTCTTTCTGGGCCAGGGTAGAGCCCCGTAAGCCAGCCGCTGTGCCTCTTTCTGGGCCAGGGTAGAGCCTCGTGAGCCAGCCGCTGTGCCTCTTTCTGGGCCAGGGTAGAGCCTCGTGAGCCAGCCACTGTGCCTCTTCCTGGGCCAGGGTAGAACTTCATGAGCCAGCCACTGTGCCAATTTCTGGGTCAGGGTAGAGCCTCGTGAGCCAGCCACTGTGCCTCTTTCTGGGCCAGGGTAGAGCCCCGTAAGCCAGCCGCTGTGCCTCTTTCTGGGCCAGGGTAGAGCCTCGTGAGCCAGCCACTGTGCCTCTTTCTGGGCCAGGGTAGAGCCCCGTGAGCCAGCCGCTGTGCCTTAAGACATTTTAGGCCATGGTGTAGCCCCAAGAGCCAGCCACTTTGCCCTTGTCTGGGCTAGGGTAGAGATCCATTGGCCAGGAGATGCGCATTATTCTGGGCCAGGGTAGAGCCTCGTGAGCCAGCCACTGTGCCTCTTTCTGGGCCAGGGTAGAGCTCCGTAAGCCAGCCGCTGTGCCTCTTTCTGTGCTAGGATAGAGCCTCGCAAGCTAGCCACTTTGCCTCTTCTTGGGTAAGGGTAGAGCCCCGTAATCCAGCTGCTGTGCCTCTATCTGTGCCAGGGCAGAGAAGCATAAGCCAGCCGCTAGGCCTCTTTCTGGGCCAGGGTAGAGCCTCGTGAGCCAGCCACTGTGCCTCTTTCTGGGCCAGGGTAGAGCCCAGTAAGCCAGCCGCTGTGCCTCTTTCTGGGCCAGGGTAGAACCTCATGAGTCAGCCACTGTGCCTCTTTCTGGGCCAGAGTAGAACCTCATGAGACAGCCACTGTGCCTCTTTCTGGGCCAGGGTAGAGCCTCGTGAGCCAGCCACTGTGCCTCTTTCTGGGCCAGGGTAGAGCCCCGTAAGCCAGCCGCTGTGCCTCTTTCTGGGCCAGGGTAGAGCCTCGTGAGCCAGCCGCTGTGCCTCTTTCTGGGCCAGGGTAGAGCCTCGTGAGCCAGCCACTGTGCCTCTTCCTGACCAAGGTAGAACTTCCTGACCACCACTGTGCCTCTTTCTGGGCCAGGGTAGAGCCCCAAGCCACCGCTGTGCCTCTTTCTGGGCCAGGGTAGAGCCCGTGAGCCAGCCACTGTGCCACTTTCTGGGCCAGGGTAGAGCCCCGTAAGCCAGCCGCTGTGCCTCTTTCTGGGCCAGGGTAGAACCTCATGAGTCAGCCACTGTGCCTCTTTCTGGGCCAGAGTAAAACCTCATGAGACAGCCACTGTGCCTCTTTCTGGGCCAGGGTAGAGCCTCGTGAGCCAGCCACTGTGCCTCTTTCTGGGCGAGGGTAGAGCCCCGTAAGCCAGCCGCTGTGCCGCTTTCTGGGCCAGGGTAGAGCCTCGTGAGCCAGCCACTGTGCCTATTTCTGGGCCAGGGTAGAGTCCCGTGAGCCAGCCGCTGTGCCTCAGGACATTTTAGGCCATGGTGTAGCCCCAAGAGCCAGCCACTTTGCCCCTGTCTGGGCTAGGGTAGAGATCCATAAGCCAGCCGCTAGGCCTCTTTCTGGGCCAGGGTTGAGCCTCGTGAGCCAGCCACTGTGCCTCTTCCTGGGCCTCGGTAGAGCCCCGTAAGCCAGCCGCTGTGCCTCTTTCTGGGCCAGGGTAGAGCCCCGTGAGCCAGCCGCTGTGCTTCAGGACATTTTAGGCCATGGTGTAGCCCCATGAGCCAGCCGATGCGCATCTTTCTGGGCCAGGGTAGAGCCTCGTGAGCCAGCCACTGTGCCTCTTCCTGGGCCTCGGTAGAGCCCCGTAAGCCAGCCGCTGTGCCTCTTTCTGGGCCAGGGTAGAGCCTCGTGAGCCAGCCACTGTGCCTCTTTCTGGGCCAGGGTAGAGCCCCATGAGCCAGCCGCTGTGCCTTAAGACATTTTAGGCCATGGTGTAGCCCCAAGAGCCAGCCACTTTGCCCTTGTCTGGGCTAGGGTAGAGATCCATTAGCCAGGAGATGCGCATTATTCTGGGCCAGGGTAGAGCCTCGTGAGCCAGCCACTGTGCCTCTTTCTGGGCCAGGGTAGAGCTCCGAAAGCCAGCCGCTATGCCTCTTTCTGTGCTAGGATAGAGCCTCGTAATCCAGCCGCTGTGCCTCTATCTGTGCCAGGGCAGAGCACCATTAGCCAGCTGCTAGGCTTCTTTCTGGGCCAGGGTAGAGTCCCGTAAGCCATCCGCTGTGACTCTCTCTGGGCCAGGGTAGAGCCTCGTGAGCCAGCCACTGTGCCTCTTTCTGGGCCAGGGTAGAGCCCCGTAAGCCAGCCGCTGTGCCTCTTTCTGGGCCAGGGTAGAGCCTCGTGAGCCAGCCACTGTGCCTCTTTCTGGGCCAGGGTAGAGCCCCGTGAGCCAGCCACTGTGCCTCAGGACATTTCAGGCCATGGTGTAGCCCCATGAGCCAGCCACTGTGCATCTTTCTGGGCCAGGGTAGAGCCCCGTAAGCCAGCCACTGTGCCTCTTTCTGGGCCAGGGTAGAGCCCCGTGAGCCAGCCGCTGTGCCTTAAGACATTTTAGGCCATGGCGTAGCCCCAAGAGCCAGCCACTTTGCCCTTGTCTGGGCTAGGGTAGAGCCCCATTAGCCAGGCGATGCGCATTTTTCTGGGCCAGGGTAGAGCCTCGTGAGCCAGCCACTGTGCCTCTATCTGTGCCAGGGCAGAGCACGGTTAGCCAGCTGCTGGGCTTCTTTCTGGGCCAGGGTAGAGTCCCGTAAGCCATCCGCTGTGACTCTCTCTGGGCCAGGGTAGAGCCTTGTGAGCTAGCCACTGTGCCTCTTTCTGGGCCAGGGCAGAGCCCCATAAGCCAGCCGCTGTGCCTCTTTCTGGGCCAGGGTAGAGCCTCGTGAGCCAGCCACTGTGCCTCTTCGTGGGCCAGGGTACAGCCGCGTAAGCTAGCCGCTGTGCCTTTTTCTTTGCCAGGTCAGATCCCCATAAGGCAACCGCTAGACCTCTTTCTGGGCTAGGGTAGAGCCTCATGAGCCAGCCACTGTGCCTCTTTCTGTGCTAGGATAGAGCCTCACAAGCTAGCCACTTTGCCTCTTCTTGGGTCAGGGTAGAGCCCCGTAATCCAGCTGCTGTGCCTCCATCTGTGCCAGGGCAGAGCAGCATAGGCCAGCCGCTAGGCCTCTTTCTGGGCCAGGGTAGAGCCTCGTGAGCCAGCCACTGTGCCTCTTTCTGGGCCAGGGTAAACCCCGTAAGCCAGCCGCTGTGCCTCTTTCTGGGCCAGGGTAGAACCTCATGAGTCAGCCACTGTGCTTCTTTCTGGGCCAGAGTAGAACCTCATGAGACAGCCACTGTGCCCCTTTCTGGGCCAGGGTAGAGCCTCGTGAGCCAGCCACTGTGCCTCTTTCTGGGCCAGGGTAGAGCCCCGTAAGCCAGCCGCTGTGACTCTCTCTGGGCCAGGGTAGAGCCTCGTGAGCCAGCCACTGTGCCTCTTTCTGGGCCAGGGTAGAGCCCCGTAAGCCAGCCGCTGTGCCTCTTTCTGGGCCAGGGTAGAGCCTCGTGAGCCAGCCACTGTGCCTCTTTCTGGGCCAGGGTAGAGCCCCGTGAGCCAGCCACTGTGCTTCAGGACATTTCAGGCCATGGTGTAGCCCCATGAGCCAGCCACTGTGCATCTTTCTGGGCCAGGGTAGAGCCCCGTAAGCCAGCCACTGTGCCTCTTTCTGGGCCAGGGTAGAGCCCCGTGAGCCAGCCGCTGTGCCTTAAGACATTTTAGGCCATGGCGTAGCCCCAAGAGCCAGCCACTTTGCCCTTGTCTGGGCTAGGGTAGAGATCCATTAGCCAGGAGATGCGCATTATTCTGGGCCAGGGTAGAGCCTCGTGAGCCAGCCACTGTGCCTCTATCTGTGCCAGGGCAGAGCACGGTTAGCCAGCTGCTAGGCTTCTTTCTGGGCCAGGGTAGAGTCCCGTAAGCCATCCGCTGTGACTCTCTCTGGGCCAGGGTAGAGCCTTGTGAGCTAGCCACTGTGCCTCTTTCTGGGCCAGGGCAGAGCCCCATAAGCCAGCCGCTGTGCCTCTTTCTGGGCCAGGGTAGAGCCTCGTGAGCCAGCCACTGTGCCTCTTCGTGGGCCAGGGTACAGCCGCGTAAGCTAGCCGCTGTGCCTTTTTCTTTGCCAGGTCAGATCCCCATAAGGCAACCGCTAGACCTCTTTCTGGGCTAGGGTAGAGCCTCGTGAGCCAGCCACTGTGCCTCTTTCTGTGCTAGGATAGAGCCTCACAAGCTAGCCACTTTGCCTCTTCTTGGGTCAGGGTAGAGCCCCGTAATCCAGCTGCTGTGCCTCCATCTGTGCCAGGGCAGAGCAGCATAAGCCAGCCGCTAGGCCTCTTTCTGGGCCAGGGTAGAGCCTCGTGAGCCAGCCACTGTGCCTCTTTCTGGGCCAGGGTAAATCCTCGTAAGCCAGCCGCTGTGCCTCTTTCTGGGCCAGGGTAGAACCTCATGAGTCAGCCACTGTGCCTCTTTCTGGGCCAGAGTAGAACCTCATGAGACAGCCACTGTGCCCCTTTCTGGGCCAGGGTAGAGCCTCGTGAGCCAGCCACTGTGCCTCTTTCTGGGCCAGGGTAGAGCCCCGTAAGCCAGCCGCTGTGCCTCTTTCTGGGCCAGGGTAGAGCCTCGTGAGCCAGCCACTGTGCCTCTTTCTGTGCCAGGGTAGAGCCCCGTGAGCCAGCCGCTGTGCCTTAAGACATTTTAGGCCATGGTGTAGCCCCAAGAGCCAGCCACTTTGCCCCTGTCTGGGCTAGGGTAGCGATCCATTGGCCAGGAGATGCGCATTATTCTGGGCCAGGGTAGAGCCTCGTGAGCCAGCCACTGTGCCTCTTTCTGGGCCAGGGTAGAGCTCCGTAAGCCAGCCGCTGTGCCTCTTTCTGTGCTAGGATAGAGCCTCGCAAGCCAGCCACTGTGCCTCTTCCTGGGTAAGGGTAGAGCCCCGTAATCCAGCTGCTGTGCCTCTATCTGTGCCAGGGCAGAGAAGCATAAGCCAGCCGCTAGGCCTCTTTCTGGGCCAGGGTAGAGCCTCGTGAGCCAGCCACTGTGCCTCTTTCTGGGCCAGGGTAGAGCCCCGTAAGCCAGCCGCTGTGCCTCTTTCTGGGCCAGGGTAGAACCTCATGAGCCAGCCACTGTGCCTCTTTCTGGGCCAGAGTAGAACCCCATGAGCCAGCCACTGTGCCTCTTTCTGGGCCAGGGTAGAGCCTCGTGAGCCAGCCACTGTGCCTCTTTCTGGGCCAGGGTAGATCCCCGTAAGCCAGCCGCTGTGCCTCTTTCTGGGCCAGGGTAGAACCTCGTGAGCCAGCCACTGTGCCTCTTTCTGGGCCAGGGTAGAACCCCATGAGCCAGCCACTGTGCCTCTTTCTGGGCCAGGGTAGAGCCTCGTGAGCCAGCCACTGTGCCTCTTTCTGGGCCAGGGTAGAGCCCCGTGAGCCAGCCGCTGTGCCTCAGGACATTTTAGGCCATGGTGTAGCCCCAAGAGCCAGCCACTTTGCCCCTGTCTGGGCTAGGGTAGAGATCCATAAGCCAGCCGCTGGCCTCTTTCTGGGCCAGGGTTGAGCCTCGTGAGCCAGCCACTGTGCCTCTTCCTGGGCCTCGGTAGAGCCCCGTAAGCCAGCCGCTGTGCCTCTTTCTGGGCCAGGGTAGAGCCCCGTGAGCCAGCCACTGTGCCTCCTTTCTGGGCCATGGTGTAGCCCCATGAGCCAGCCGCTGCGCCTCTTTCTGGGCCAGGGTAGAGCCTCGTGAGCCAGCCACTGTGCCTCTTCCTGGGCCTGGGTAGAGCCCCGTAAGCCAGCCGCTGTGCCTCTTTCTGGGCCAGGGTAGAGCCTCGTGAGCCAGCCACTGTGCCTCTTTCTGGGCCAGGGTAGAGCCCCGTGAGCCAGCCGCTGTGCCTTAAGACATTTTAGGCCATGGTGTAGCCCCAAGAGCCAGCCACTTTGCCCTTGTCTGGGCTAGGGTAGAGATCCATTAGCCAGGAGATGCGCATTATTCTGGGCCAGGGTAGAGCCTCGTGAGCCAGCCACTGTGCCTCTTTCTGGGCCAGGGTAGAGCTCCGTAAGCCAGCCGCTGTGCCTCTTTCTGTGCTAGGATAGAGCCTCGCAAGCCAGCCACTTTGCCTCTTCTTGGGCAAGGGTAGAGCCCCGTAATCCAGCTGCTGTGCCTCTATCTGTGCCAGGGCAGAGAAGCCATAAGCCAGCCGCTAGGCCTCTTTCTGGGCCAGGGTAGAGCCTCGTGAGCCAGCCACTGTGCCTCTTTCTGGGCCAGGGTAGAGCCCAGTAAGCCAGCCGCTGTGCCTCTTTCTGGGCCAGGGTAGAACCTCATGAGTCAGCCACTGTGCCTCTTTCTGGGCCAGAGTAGAACCTCATGAGACAGCCACTGTGCCTCTTTCTGGGCCAGGGTAGAGCCTCGTGAGCCAGCCACTGTGCCTCTTTCTGGGCCAGGGTAGATCCCCGTAAGCCAGCCGCTGTGCCTCTTTCTGGGCCAGGGTAGAACCTCATGAGCCAGCCACTGTGCCTCTTTCTGGGCCAGAGTAAAACCTCATGAGACAGCCACTGTGTCTCTTTCTGGGCCAGGGTAGAGCCTCGTGAGCCAGCCACTGTGCCTCTTTCTGGGCCAGGGTAGAGTCCCGTGAGCCAGCCGCTGTGCCTCAGGACATTTTAGGCCATGGTGTAGCCCCAAGAGCCAGCCACTTTGCCCCTGTCTGGGCTAGGGTAGAGATCCATAAGCCAGCCGCTAGGCCTCTTTCTGGGCCAGGGTTGAGCCTCGTGAGCCAGCCACTGTGCCTCTTCCTGGGCCTCGGTAGAGCCCCGTAAGCCAGCCGCTGTGCCTCTTTCTGGGCCAGGGTAGAGCCCCGTGAGCCAGCCACTGTTCTTCAGGACATTTTAGGCCATGGTGTAGCCCCATGAGCCAGCCGATGCGCATCTTTCTGGGCCAGGGTAGAGCCTCGTGAGCCAGCCACTGTGCCTCTTCCTGGGCCTCGGTAGAGCCCCGTAAGCCAGCCGCTGTGCCTCTTTCTGGGCCAGGGTAGAGCCTCGTGAGCCAGCCACTGTGCCTCTTTCTGGGCCAGGGTAGAGCCCCATGAGCCAGCCGCTGTGCCTTAAGACATTTTAGGCCATGGTGTAGCCCCAAGAGCCAGCCACTTTGCCCTTGTCTGGGCTAGGGTAGAGATCCATTAGCCAGGAGATGCGCATTATTCTGGGCCAGGGTAGAGCCTCGTGAGCCAGCCACTGTGCCTCTTTCTGGGCCAGGGTAGAGCTCCGTAAGCCAGCCGCTGTGCCTCTTTCTGTGCTAGGATAGAGCCTCATAATCCAGCCGCTGTGCCTCTATCTGTGCCAGGGCAGAGCACGATTAGCCAGCTGCTAGGCTTCTTTCTGGGCCAGGGTAGAGTCCCGTAAGCCATCCGCTGTGACTCTCTCTGGGCCAGGGTAGAGCCTCGTGAGCCAGCCACTGTGCCTCTTTCTGGGCCAGGGTAGAGCCCCGTAAGCCAGCCGCTGTGCCTCTTTCTGGGCCAGGGTAGAGCCTCGTGAGCCAGCCACTGTGCCTCTTTCTGGGCCAGGGTAGAGCCCCGTAAGCCAGCCGCTGTGCCTCTTTCTGGGCCAGGGTAGAGCCTCGTGAGCCAGCCACTGTGCCTCTTTCTGGGCCAGGGTAGAGCCCCGTGAGCCAGCCACTGTGCTTCAGGACATTTTAGGCCATGGTGTAGCCCCATGAGCCAGCCACTGTGCATCTTTCTGGGCCAGGGTAGAGCCCCGTAAGCCAGCCACTGTGCCTCTTTCTGGGCCAGGGTAGAGCCCCGTGAGCCAGCCGCTGTGCCTTAAGACATTTTAGGCCATGGTGTAGCCCCAAGAGCCAGCCACTTTGCCCTTGTCTGGGCTAGGGTAGAGATCCATTAGCCAGGAGATGCGCATTATTCTGGGCCAGGGTAGAGCCTCGTGAGCCAGCCACTGTGCCTCTATCTGTGCAAGGGCAGAGCACGATTAGCCAGCTGCTAGGCTTCTTTCTGGGCCAGGGTAGAGTCCCGTAAGCCATCCGCTGTGACTCTCTCTGGGCCAGGGTAGAGCCTCGTGAGCTAGCCACTGTGCCTCTTTCTGGGCCAGGGTAGAGCCCCGTAAGCCAGCCGCTGTGCCTCTTTCTGGGCCAGGGTAGAGCCTCGTGAGCCAGCCACTGTGCCTCTTCGTGGGCCAGGGTACAGCCGCGTAAGCCAGCCGCTGTGCCTTTTTCTTTGCCAGGTCAGATCCCCATAAGGCAACCGCTAGACCTCTTTCTGGGCTAGGGTAGAGCCCCGTGAGCCAGCCACTGTGCCTCTTTCTGTGCTAGGATAGAGCCTCACAAGCTAGCCACTTTGCCTCTTCTTGGGTCAGGGTAGAGCCCCGTAATCCAGCTGCTGTGCCTCCATCTGTGCCAGGGCAGAGCAGCATAAGCCAGCCGCTAGGCCTCTTTCTGGGCCAGGGTAGAGCCTCGTGAGCCAGCCACTGTGCCTCTTTCTGGGCCAGGGTAAATCCCCGTAAGCCAGCCGCTGTGCCTCTTTCTGGGCCAGGGTAGAACCTCATGAGTCAGCCACTGTGCCTCTTTCTGGGCCAGAGTAGAACCTCATGAGACAGCCACTGTGCCTCTTTCTGGGCCAGGGTAGAGCCTCGTGAGCCAGCCACTGTGCCTCTTTCTGGGCCAGGGTAGAGCCCCGTAAGCCAGCCGCTGTGCCTCTTTCTGGGCCAGGGTAGAGCCTCGTGAGCCAGCCACTGTGCCTATTTCTGGGCCAGGGTAGAGTCCCGTGAGCCAGCCGCTGTGCCTCAGGACATTTTAGGCCATGGTGTAGCCCCAAGAGCCAGCCACTTTGCCCCTGTCTGGGCTAGGGTAGAGATCCATAAGCCAGCCGCTAGGCCTCTTTCTGGGCCAGGGTTGAGCCTCGTGAGCCAGCCACTGTGCCTCTTCCTGGGCCTCGGTAGAGCCCCGTAAGCCAGCCGCTGTGCCTCTTTCTGGGCCAGGGTAGAGCCCCGTGAGCCAGCCGCTGTGCTTCAGGACATTTTAGGCCATGGTGTAGCCCCATGAGCCAGCCGCTGCGCATGTTTCTGGGCCAGGGTAGAGCCTCGTGAGCCAGCCACTGTGCCTCTTCCTGGGCCTCGGTAGAGCCCCGTAAGCCAGCCGCTGTGCCTCTTTCTGGGCCAGGGTAGAGCCCCGTGAGCCAGCCACTGTGCTTCAGGACATTTTAGGCCATGGTGTAGCCCCATGAGCCAGCCACTGTGCCTCTTTCTGGGCCAGGGTAGAGCCCCGTAAGCGAGCCGCTGTGCCTCTTTCTGGGCCAGGGTAGAGCCTCGTGAGCCAGCCGCTGTGCCTCTTTCTGGGCCAGGGTAGAGCCTCGTGAGCCAGCCACTGTGCCTCTTCCTGGACCAGGGTAGAGCTTCGTGAGCCAGCCACTGTGCCTCTTTCTGGGCCAGGGTAGAGCCCCGTAAGCCAGCCGCTGTGCCTCTTTCTGGGCCAGGGTAGAGCCTCGTGAGCCAGCCACTGTGCCTCTTTCTGGGCCAGGGTAGAGCCCCGTGAGCCAGCCGCTGTGCCTCAGGACATTTTAGGCCATGGTGTAGCTCCATGAGCCAGCCACTGTGCCCATGTCTGGGCTAGGGTAAAGCCCCATTAGCCAGCCGATGCGCATCTTTCTGGGCCAGGGTAGAGCCTCGTGAGCCAGCCACTGTGCCTCTTTCTGGGCCAGGGTAGAGCCCCGTGAGCCAGCCACTGTGCTTCAGGACATTTTAGGCCATGGTGTAGCCCCATGAGCCAGCCACTGTGCATCTTTCTGGGCCAGGGTAGAGCCCCGTAAGCCAGCCGCTGTGCCTCTTTCTGGGCCAGGGTAGAGCCCCGTGAGCCAGCCGCTGTGCCTTAAGACATTTTAGGCCATGGTGTAGCCCCAGAGCCAGCCACTTTGCCCTTGTCTGGGCTAGGGTTGAGATCCATTAGCCAGGAGATGCGCATTATTCTGGGCCAGGGTAGAGCCTCGTGAGCCAGCCACTGTGCCACTTTTTGGGCCAGGGTAGAGCTCCGTAAGCCAGCCGCTGTGCCTCTTTCTGTGCTAGGATAGAGCCTCGTAATCCAGCCGCTGTGCCACTATCTGTGCCAGGGCAGAGCACGATTAGCCAGCTGCTGGGCTTCTTTCTGGGCCAGGGTAGAGTCCCGTAAGCCATCCGCTGTGACTCTCCCTGGGCCAGGGTAGAGCCTCGTGAGCCAGCCACTGTGCCTCTTTCTGGGCCAGGGTAGAGCCTCGTGAGCCAGCCACTGTGCCTCTTCGTGGGCCAGGGTACAGCCGCGTAAGCTAGCCGCTGTGCCTTTTTCTGGGCCAGGTCAGATCCCCATAAGCCACCGCTAGCCTCTTTCTGGGCTAGGGTAGAGCCTCGTGAGCCAGCCACTGTGCCTCTTTCTGGGCCAGGGTAGAGCCCCGTAAGCCAGCCGCTGTGCCTCTTTCTGGGCCAGGGTAGAGCCTCGTGAGCCAGCCACTGTGCCTCTTTCTGGGCCAGGGTAGAACCTCATGAGCCAGCCACTGTGGCTCTTTCTGGGCCAGGGTAGAGCCCGTGAGCCAGCCACTGTGCCTCTTTCTGGGCCAGGGTAGAGCCTCGTGAGCCAGCCACTGTGCCTCTTTCTGGGCCAGGGTAGAGCCCCGTGAGCCAGCCGCTGTGCCTCTTTCTGGGCCAGGGTAGAGCCTCGTGAGCCAGCCACTGTGCCTCTTTCTGGGCCAGGGTAGAGCCCCGTGAGCCAGCCACTGTGCTTCAGGACATTTTAGGCCATGGTGTAGCCCCATGAGCCAGCCACTGTGCATCTTTCTGGGCCAGGGTAGAGCCCCGTAAGCCAGCCACTGTGCCTCTTTCTGGGCCAGGGTAGAGCCCCGTGAGCCAGCCGCTGTGCCTTAAGACATTTTAGGCCATGGTGTAGCCCCAAGAGCCTGCCACTTTGCCCTTGTCTGGGCTAGGGTAGAGATCCATTAGCCAGGAGATGCGCATTATTCTGGGCCAGGGTAGAGCCTCGTGAGCCAGCCACTGTGCCTCTATCTGTGCAAGGGCAGAGCACGATTAGCCAGCTGCTAGGCTTCTTTCTGGGCCAGGGTAGAGTCCCGTAAGCCATCCGCTGTGACTCTCTCTGGGCCAGGGTAGAGCCTCGTGAGCTAGCCACTGTGCCTCTTTCTGGGCCAGGGTAGAGCCCCGTAAGCCAGCCGCTGTGCCTCTTTCTGGGCCAGGGTAGAGCCTCGTGAGCCAGCCACTGTGCCTCTTCGTGGGCCAGGGTACAGCCGCGTAAGCTAGCCGCTGTGCCTTTTTCTTTGCCAGGTCAGATCCCAATAAGGCAACCGCTAGACCTCTTTCTGGGCTAGGGTAGAGCCTCGTGAGCCAGCCACTGTGCCTCTTTCTGTGCTAGGATAGAGCCTCACAAGCTAGCCACTTTGCCTCTTCTTGGGTCAGGGTAGAGCCCCGTAATCCTGCTGCTGTGCCTCCATCTGTGTCAGGGCAGAGCAGCATAAGCCAGCCGCTAGGCCTCTTTCTGGGCCAGGGTAGAGCCTCGTGAGCCAGCCACTGTGCCTCTTTCTGGGCCAGGGTAAATCCCCGTAAGCCAGCCGCTGTGCCTCTTTCTGGGCCAGGGTAGAACCTCATGAGTCAGCCACTGTGCCTCTTTCTGGGCCAGAGTAGAACCTCATGAGACAGCCACTGTGCCTCTTTCTGGGCCAGGGTAGAGCCTCGTGAGCCAGCCACTGTGCCTCTTTCTGGGCCAGGGTAGAGCCCCGTAAGCCAGCCGCTGTGCCTCTTTCTGGGCCAGGGTAGAGCCTCGTGAGCCAGCCACTGTGCCTATTTCTGGGCCAGGGTAGAGTCCCGTGAGCCAGCCGCTGTGCCTCAGGACATTTTAGGCCATGGTGTAGCCCCAAGAGCCAGCCACTTTGCCCCTGTCTGGGCTAGGGTAGAGATCCATAAGCCAGCCGCTAGGCATCTTTCTGGGCCAGGGTTGAGCCTCGTGAGCCAGCCACTGTGCCTCTTCCTGGGCCTCGGTAGAGCCCCGTAAGCCAGCCGCTGTGCCTCTTTCTGGGCCAGGGTAGAGCCCCGTGAGCCAGCCGCTGTGCTTCAGGACATTTTAGGCCATGGTGTAGCCCCATGAGCCAGCCGATGCGCATGTTTCTGGGCCAGGGTAGAGCCTCGTGAGCCAGCCACTGTGCCTCTTCCTGGGCCTCGGTAGAGCCCCGTAAGCCAGCCGCTGTGCCTCTTTCTGGGCCAGGGTAGAGCCCCGTGAGCCAGCCACTGTGCTTCAGGACATTTTAGGCCATGGTGTAGACCCATGAGCCAGCCACTGTGCCTCTTTCTGGGCCAGGGTAGAGCCCCGTAAGCGAGCCGCTTTGCCTCTTTCTGGGCCAGGGTAGAGCCTCGTGAGCCAGCCGCTGTGCCTCTTTCTGGGCCAGGGTAGAGCCTCGTGAGCCAGCCACTGTGCCTCTTCCTGGACCAGTGTAGAACTTCATGAGCCAGCCACTGTGCCTCTTTCTGGGCCAGGGTAGAGCCCCGTAAGCCAGCCGCTGTGCCTCTTTCTGGGCCAGGGTAGAGCCTCGTGAGCCAGCCACTGTGCCTCTTTCTGGGCCAGGGTAGAGCCCCGTGAGTCAGCCGCTGTGCCTCAGGACATTTTAGGCCATGGTGTAGCTCCATGAGCCAGCCACTGTGCCCATGTCTGGGCTAGGGTAAAGCCCCATTAGCCAGCCGATGCGCATCTTTCTGGGCCAGGGTAGAGCCTCGTGAGCCAGCCACTGTGCCTCTTTCTGGGCCAGGGTAGAGCCCCGTGAGCCAGCCACTGTGCTTCAGGACATTTTAGGCCATGGTGTAGCCCCATGAGCCAGCCACTGTGCATCTTTCTGGGCCAGGGTAGAGCCCCGTAAGCCAGCCGCTGTGCCTCTTTCTGGGCCAGGGTAGAGCCCCGTGAGCCAGCCGCTGTGCCTTAAGACATTTTAGGCCATGGTGTAGCCCCAAGAGCCAGCAACTTTGCCCTTGTCTGGGCTAGGGTTGAGATCCATTAGCCAGGAGATGCGCATTATTCTGGGCCAGGGTAGAGCCTCGTGAGCCAGCCACTGTGCCACTTTTTGGGCCAGGGTAGAGCTCCGTAAGCCAGCCGCTGTGCCTCTTTCTGTGCTAGGATAGAGCCTCGTAATCCAGCCGCTGTGCCATTATCTGTGCCAGGGCAGAGCACGATTAGCCAGCTGCTAGGCTTCTTTCTGGGCCAGGGTAGAGTCCCGTAAGCCATCCGCTGTGACTCTCCCTGGGCCAGGGTAGAGCCTCGTGAGCTAGCCACTGTGCCTCTTTCTGGGCCAGGGTAGAGCCTCGTGAGCCAGCCACTGTGCCTCTTCGTGGGCCAGGGTACAGCCGCGTAAGCTAGCCGCTGTGCCTTTTTATTTGCCAGGTCAGATCCCCATAAGCCAACCGCTAGACCTCTTTCTGGGCTAGGGTAGAGCCTCGTGAGCCAGCCACTGTGCCTCTTTCTGGGCCAGGGTAGAGCCCCGTAAGCCAGCCGCTGTGCCTCTTTCTGGGCCAGGGTAGAACCTCATGAGTCAGCCACTGTGCCTCTTTCTGGGCCAGAGTAGAACCTCATGAGACAGCCACTGTGGCTCTTTCTGGGCCAGGGTAGAGCCTCGTGAGCCAGCCACTGTGCCTCTTTCTGGGCCAGGGTAGAGCCTCGTGAGCCAGCCACTGTGCCTCTTTCTGGGCCAGGGTAGAGCCCCGTGAGCCAGCCGCTCTGCCTCAGGACATTTTAGGCCATGGTGTAGCCCCAAGAGCCAGCCACTTTGCCCCTGTCTGGGCTAGGGTAGAGATCTATAAGCCAGCCGCTAGGCCTCTTTCTGGGCCAGGGTAGAGCCTCGTGAGCCAGCCACTGTGCCTCTTTCTGGGCCAGAGTAGAACCTCATGAGACAGCCACTGTGCCTCTTTCTGGGCCAGGGTAGAGCCTCGTGAGCCAGCCACTGTGCCTCTTTCTGGGCCAGGGTAGAGCCCCGTAAGCCAGCCGCTGTGCCTCTTTCTGGGCCAGGGTAGAACCTCATGAGTCAGCCACTGTGCCTCTTTCTGGGCCAGAGTAAAACCTCATGAGACAGCCACTGTGTCTCTTTCTGGGCCAGGGTAGAGCCTCGTGAGCCAGCCACTGTGCCTCTTTCTGGGCGACGGTAGAGCCCCGTAAGCCAGCCGCTGTGCCGCTTTCTGGGCCAGGGTAGAGCCTCGTGAGCCAGCCACTGTGCCTCTTTCTGGGCCTGGGTAGAGTCCCGTGAGCCAGCCGCTGTGCCTCAGGACATTTTAGGCCATGGTGTAGCCCCAAGAGCCAGCCACTTTGCCCCTGTCTGGGCTAGGGTAGAGATCCATAAGCCAGCCGCTAGGTCTCTTTCTGGGCCAGGGTTGAGCCTCGTGAGCCAGCCACTGTGCCTCTTCCTGGGCCTCGGTAGAGCCCCGTAAGCCAGCCGCTGTGCCTCTTTCTGGGCCAGGGTAGAGCCCCGTGAGCCAGCCGCTGTGCTTCAGGACATTTTAGGCCATGGTGTAGCCCCAAGAGCCAGCCACTTTGCCCCTGTCTGGGCTAGGGTAGAGATCCATAAGCCAGCCGCTAGGTCTCTTTCTGGGCCAGGGTTGAGCCTCGTGAGCCAGCCACTGTGCCTCTTCCTGGGCCTCGGTAGAGCCCCGTAAGCCAGCCGCTTTGCCTCTTTCTGGGCCAGGGTAGAGCCTCGTGAGCCAGCCACTGTGCCTCTTTCTGGGCCAGGGTAGAGCCCCATGAGCCAGCCGCTGTGCCTTAAGACATTTTAGGCCATGGTGTAGCCCCAAGAGCCAGCCACTTTGCCCTTGTCTGGGCTAGGGTAGAGATCCATTAGCCAGGAGATGCGCATTATTCTGGGCCAGGGTAGAGCCTCGTGAGCCAGCCACTGTGCCTCTTTCTGGGCCAGGGTAGAGCTCCGTAAGCCAGCCGCTGTGCCTCTTTCTGTGCTAGGATAGAGCCTCATAATCCAGCCGCTGTGCCTCTATCTGTGCCAGGGCAGAGCACGATTAGCCAGCTGCTAGGCTTCTTTCTGGGCCAGGGTAGAGTCCCGTAAGCCATCCGCTGTGACTCTCTCTGGGCCAGGGTAGAGCCTCGTGAGCCAGCCACTGTGCCTCTTTCTGGGCCAGGGTAGAGCCCCGTAAGCCAGCCGCTGTGCCTCTTTCTGGGCCAGGGTAGAGCCTCGTGAGCCAGCCACTGTGCCTCTTTCTGGGCCAGGGTAGAGCCCCGTAAGCCAGCCGCTGTGCCTCTTTCTGGGCCAGGGTAGAGCCTCGTGAGCCAGCCACTGTGCCTCTTTCTGGGCCAGGGTAGAGCCCCGTGAGCCAGCCACTGTGCTTCAGGACATTTTAGGCCATGGTGTAGCCCCATGAGCCAGCCACTGTGCATCTTTCTGGGCCAGGGTAGAGCCCCGTAAGCCAGCCACTGTGCCTCTTTCTGGGCCAGGGTAGAGCTCCGAAACCAAGCCGCTGTGCCTCTTTCTGTGCTAAGATAGAGCCTCGTAATCCAGCCGCTGTGCCTCTATCTGTGCCAGGGCAGAGCACGATTAGCCAGCTGCTAGGCTTCTTTCTGGGCCAGGGTAGAGTCCCGTAAGCCATCCGCTGTGACTCTCCCTGGGCCAGGGTAGAGCCTCGTGAGCTAGCCACTGTGCCTCTTTCTGGGCCAGGGTAGAGCCTCGTGAGCCAGCCACTGTGCCTCTTCGTGGGCCAGGGTACAGCCGCGTAAGCTAGCCGCTGTGCCTTTTTATTTGCCAGGTCAGATCCCCATAAGCCAACCGCTAGACCTCTTTCTGGGCTAGGGTAGAGCCTCGTGAGCCAGCCACTGTGCCTCTTTCTGGGCCAGGGTAGAGCCCCGTAAGCCAGCCGCTGTGCCTCTTTCTGGGCCAGGGTAGAACCTCATGAGTCAGCCACTGTGCCTCTTTCTGGGCCAGAGTAGAACCTCATGAGAAAGCCACTGTGGCTCTTTCTGGGCCAGGGTAGAGCCTCGTGAGCCAGCCACTGTGCCTCTTTCTGGGCCAGGGTAGAGCCTCGTGAGCCAGCCACTGTGCCTCTTTCTGGGCCAGGGTAGAGCCCCGTGAGCCAGCCGCTCTGCCTCAGGACATTTTAGGCCATGGTGTAGCCCCAAGAGCCAGCCACTTTGCCCCTGTCTGGGCTAGGGTAGAGATCTATAAGCCAGCCGCTAGGCCTCTTTCTGGGCCAGGGTAGAGCCTCGTGAGCCAGCCACTGTGCCTCTTTCTGGGCCAGGGTAGAGCCCCGTAAGCCAGCCGCTGTGCCTCTTTCTGGGCCAGGGTAGAGCCTCGTGAGCCAGCCACTGTGCCTCTTTCTGGGCCAGGGTAGAGCCCCGTGAGCCAGCCGCTGTGACTCAGGACATTTTAGGCCATGGTGTAGCCCCAAGAGCCAGCCACTTTGCCCCTGTCTGGGCTACGGTAGAGATCCATAAGCCAGCCGCTAGGCCTCTTTCTGGGCCAGGGTAGAGCCTCGTGAGCCAGCCACTGTGCCTCTTTCTGGGCCAGGGTAGAGCCCCGTAAGCCAGCCACTGTGCCTCAGGACATTTTAGGCCATGGTGTAGCTCCATGAGCCAGCCACTGTGCCCATGTCTGGGCTAGGGTAAAGCCCCATTAGCCAGCCGATGCGCATCTTTCTGGGCCAGGGTAGAGCCTCGTGAGCCAGCCACTGTGCCTCTTCCTGGGCCTCGGTAGAGCCCCGTAAACCAGCCGTTGTGCCTCTTTCTGGGCCAGGGTAGAGCCTCGTGAGCCAGCCACTGTACCTCTTTCTGGGCCAGGGTAGAGCCCCGTGAGCCAGCCACTGTGCTTCAGGACATTTTAGGCCATGGTGTAGCCCCATGAGCCAGCCACTGTGCCTCTTTCTGGGCCAGGGTAGAGCCCATTAAGCAAGCCGCTGTGCCTCTTTCTGGGCCAGGGTAGAGCCTCGTGAGCCAGCCACTGTGCCTCTTTCTGGGCCAGGGTAGAGCCTCGTGAGCCAGCCACTGTGCCTTTTCCTGGGCCAGGGTAGAACTTCATGAGCCAGCCACTGTGCCAATTTCTGGGTAAGGGTAGAGCCTCGTGAGCCAGCCACTGTGCCTCTTTCTGGGCCAGGGTAGAGCCCCGTGAGCCAGCCACTGTGCCTCTTCCTGCGCCAGGGTAGAACTACCTGAGCCAGCCACTGTGCCAATTTCTGGGTCAGGGTAGAGCCTCGTGAGCCAGCCACTGTGCCTCTTTCTGGGCCAGGGTAGAGCCCCGTGAGTCAGCCACTGTGCTTCAGGACATTTTAGGCCATGGTGTAGCCCCATGAGCCAGCCACTGTGCCTCTTTCTGGGCCAGGGTAAAGCCCCGTAAGCCAGCCGCTGTGACTCTTTCTGGGCCAGGGTAGAGCCTCGTGAGCCAGCCGCTGTGCCTCTTTCTGGGCCAGGGTAGAGCCTCGTGAGCCAGCCACTGTGCCTCTTCCTGGGCAGGGTAGAACTTCATGAGCCAGCCACTGTACCAATTTCTGGGTCAGGGTAGAGCCTCGTGAGCCAGCCACTGTGCCTCTTTCTGGGCCAGGGTAGAGCCCCGTAAGCCAGCCGCTGTGCCTCTTTCTGGGCCAGGGTAGAGCCTCGTGAGCCAGCCACTGTGCCTCTTTCTGGGCCAGGGTAGAGCCCCGTGAGCCAGCTGCTGTGCCTTAAGACATTTTAGGCCATGGTGTAGCCCCAAGAGCCAGCCACTTTGCCCTTGTCTGGGCTAGGGTAGAGATCCATTAGCCAGGAGATGCGCATTATTCTGGGCCAGGGTAGAGCCTCGTGAGCCAGCCACTGTGCCTCTTTCTGGGCCAGGGTAGAGCTCCGTAAGCCAGCCGCTGTGCCTCTTTCTGTGCTAGGATAGAGCCTCGTAATCCAGCCGCTGTGCCTCTATCTGTGCCAGGGCAGAGCACGATTAGCCAGCTGCTAGGCTTCTTTCTGGGCCAGGGTAGAGTCCCGTAAGCCATCCGCTGTGACTCTCTGGGCCAGGGTAGAGCCTCGTGAGCTAGCCACTGTGCCTCTTTCTAGGCCAGGGTAGAGCCCCGCAAGCCAGCCGCTGTGCCTCTTTCTGGGCCAGGGTAGAGCTTCGTGAGCCAGCCACTATGCCTCTTCGTGGGCCAGGGTACAGCCGCGTAAGCTAGCCGCTGTGCCTTTTTCTTTGTCAGGTCAGATCCCCATAAGCCAACCGCTAGACCTCTTTCTGGGCTAGGGTAGAGCCTCGTGAGCCAGCCACTGTGCCTCTTTCTGTGCTAGGATAGAGCCTCGCAAGCTAGCCACTTTGCCTCTTCTTGGGTCAGGGTAGAGCCCCGTAATCCAGCTGCTGTGCCTCTATCTGTGCCAGGGCAGAGCAGCATAAGCCAGCCGCTGGCCTCTTTCTGAGCCAGGGTAGAGCCTCGTGAGCCAGCCACTGTGCCTCTTTCTGGGCCAGGGTAGAGCCCCGTAAGCCAGCCGCTGTGCCTCTTTCTGGGCCAGGGTAGAACCTCATGAGTCAGCCACTGTGCCTCTTTCTGGGCCAGAGTAGAACCTCATGAGACAGCCACTGTGCCTCTTTCTGGGCCAGGGTAGAGCCTCGTGAGCCAGCCACTGTGCCTCTTTCTGGGCCAGGGCAGAGCCCCGTAAGCCAGCCGCTGTGCCTCTTTCTGGGCCAGGATAGAGCCTCGTGAGCCAGCCACTGTGCCTCTTTCTGGTCCAGGGTAGAGCCCCGTAAGCCAGCTGCTGTGCCTCTTTCTGGGCCAGGGTAGAGCCTCGTGAGCCAGCCACTGTGCCTCTTTCTGGGCCAGGGTAGAGCCCCGTGAGCCAGCCACTGTGCTTCAGGACATTTTAGGCCATGGTGTAGCCCCATGAGCCAGCCACTGTGCCTCTTTCTGGGCCAGGGTAGAGCCCCGTAAGCGAGCCGCTTTGCCTCTTTCTGGGCCAGGGTAGAGCCTCGTGAGCCAGCCGCTGTGCCTCTTTCTGGGCCAGGGTAGAGCCTCGTGAGCCAGCCACTGTGCCTCTTCCTGGACCAGGGTAGAACTTCCTGAGCCAGCCACTGTGCCTCTTTCTGGGCCAGGGTAGAGCCCCGTAAGCTAGCCGCTGTGCCTCTTTCTGGGCCAGGGTATAGCCTCGTGAGCCAGCCACTGTGCCTCTTTCTGGGCCAGGGTAGAGCCCCGTGAGCCAGCCGCTGTGCCTTAAGACATTTTAGGCCATGGTGTAGCCCCAAGAGCCAGCCACTTTGCCCTTGTCTGGGCTAGGGTAGAGATCCATTAGCCAGGAGATGCGCATTATTCTGGGCCAGGGTAGAGCCTCGTGAGCCAGCCACTGTGCCTCTTTCTGGGCCAGGATAGAGCTCCGAAAGCCAGCCGCTGTGCCTCTTTCTGTGCTAGGATAGAGCCTCGTAAGACAGCCGCTGTGCCTCTATCTGTGCCAGGGCAGAGCACCATTAGCCAGCTGCTAGGCTTCTTTCTGGGCCAGGGTAGAGTCCCGTAATCCATCCGCTGTGACTCTCTCTGGACCAGGATAGAGCCTCGTGAGCCAGCCACTGTGCCTCTTTCTGGGCCAGGGTAGAGCCCCGTAAGCCAGCCGCTGTGCCTCAGGACATTTTAGGCCATGGTGTAGCTCCATGAGCCAGCCACTGTGCCCATGTCTGGGCTAGGGTAAAGCCCCATTAGCCAGCCGATGCGCATCTTTCTGGGCCAGGGTAGAGCCTCGTGAGCCAGCCACTGTGCCTCTTTCTGGGCCAGGGTAGAGCCCCGTGAGCCAGCCACTGTGCTTCAGGACATTTTAGGCCATGGTGTAGCCCCAAGAGCCAGCCACTTTGCCCTTGTCTGGGCTAGGGTAGAGATCCATTAGCCAGGAGATGCGCATTATTCTGGGCCAGGGTAGAGCCTCGTGAGCCAGCCACTGTGCCACTTTCTGGGCCAGGGTAGAGCTCCGTAAGCCAACCGCTGTGCCTCTTTCTGTGCTAGGATAGAGCCTCGTAATCCAGCCGCTGTGCCACTATCTGTGCCAGGGCAGAGCACGATTAGCCAGCTGCTAGGCTTCTTTCTGGGCCAGGGTAGAGTCCCGTAAGCCATCCGCTGTGACTCTCCCTGGGCCAGGGTAGAGCCTCGTGAGCTAGCCACTGTGCCTCTTTCTGGGCCAGGGTAGAGCCTCGTGAGCCAGCCACTGTGCCTCTTCATGGGCCAGGGTACAGCCGCGTAAGCTAGCCGCTGTGCCTTTTGATTTGCCAGGTCAGATCCCCATAAGCCAACCGCTAGACCTCTTTCTGGGCTAGGGTAGAGCCTCGTGAGCCAGCCACTGTGCCTCTTTCTGGGCCAGGGTAGAGCCCCGTAAGCCAGCCGCTGTGCCTCTTTCTGGGCCAGGGTAGAACCTCATGAGTCAGCCACTGTGCCTCTTTCTGGGCCAGAGTAGAACCTCATGAGACAGCCACTGTGGCTCTTTCTGGGCCAGGGTAGAGCCTCGTGAGCCAGCCACTGTGCCTCTTTCTGGGCCAGGGTAGAGCCTCGTGAGCCAGCCACTGTGCCTCTTTCTGGGCCAGGGTAGAGCCCCGTGAGCCAGCCGCTCTGCCTCAGGACATTTTAGGCCATGGTGTAGCCCCAAGAGCCAGCCACTTTGCCCCTGTCTGGGCTAGGGTAGAGATCTATAAGCCAGCCGCTAGGCCTCTTTCTGGGCCAGGGTAGAGCCTCGTGAGCCAGCCACTGTGCCTCTTTCTGGGCCAGGGTAGAGCCCCGTAAGCGAGCCGCTGTGCCTCTTTCTGGGCCAGGGTAGAGCCTCGTGAGCCAGCCACTGTGCCTCTTTCTGGGCCAGGGTAGAGCCCCGTGAGCCAGCCGCTGTGACTCAGGACATTTTAGGCCATGGTGTAGCCCCAAGATCCAGCCACTTTGCCCCTGTCTGGGCTAGGGTAGAGATCCATAAGCCAGCCGCTAGGCCTCTTTCTGGGCCAGGGTAGAGCCTCGTGAGCCAGCCACTGTGCCTCTTTCTGGGCCAGGGAAGAGCCCCGTAAGCCAGCCGCTGTGCCTCTTTCTGGGCCAGGGTAGAGCCTCGTGAGCCAGCCACTGTGCCTCATTCTGGGCCAGGGTAGAGCCCCGTGAGCCAGCCGCTGTGCCTCAGGACATTTTAGGCCATGGTGTAGCTCCATGAGCCAGCCACTGTGCCCATGTCTGGGCTAAGGTAAAGCCCCATTAGCCAGCCGATGCGCATCTTTCTGGGCCAGGGTAGAGCCTCGTGAGCCAGCCACTGTGCCTCTTCCTGGGCCTCGGTAGAGCCCCGTAAACCAGCCGCTGTGCCTCTTTCTGGGCCAGGGTAGAGCCTCGTGAGCCAGCCACTGTACCTCTTTCTGGGCCAGGGTAGAGCCCCGTGAGCCAGCCACTGTGCTTCAGGACATTTTAGGCCATGGTGTAGCCCCATGAGCCAGCCACTGTGCCTCTTTCTGGGCCAGGGTAGAGCCCAGTAAGCAAGCCGCTGTGCCTCTTTCTGGGCCAGGGTAGAGCCTCGTGAGCCAGCCACTGTGCCTCTTTCTGGGCCAGGGTAGAGCCTCGTGAGCCAGCCACTGTGCCTTTTCCTGGGCCAGGGTAGAACTTCATGAGCCAGCCACTGTGCCAATTTCTGGGTAAGGGTAGAGCCTCGTGAGCCAGCCACTGTGCCTCTTTCTGGGCCAGGGTAGAGCCCCGTGAGCCAGCCACTGTGCCTCTTCCTGCGCCAGGGTAGAACTACCTGAGCCAGCCACTGTGCCAATTTCTGGGTCAGGGTAGAGCCTCGTGAGCCAGCCACTGTGCCTCTTTCTGGGCCAGGGTAGAGCCCCGTGAGTCAGCCACTGTGCTTCAGGACATTTTAGGCCATGGTGTAGCCCCATGAGCCAGCCACTGTGCCTCTTTCTGGGCCAGGGTAAAGCCCCGTAAGCCAGCCGCTGTGACTCTTTCTGGGCCAGGGTAGAGCCTCGTGAGCCAGCCGCTGTGCCTCTTTCTGGGCCAGGGTAGAGCCTCGTGAGCCAGCCACTGTGCCTCTTCCTGGGCCAGGGTAGAACTTCATGAGCCAGCCACTGTACCAATTTCTGGGTCAGGGTAGAGCCTCGTGAGCCAGCCACTGTGCCTGTTTCTGGGCCAGGGTAGAGCCCCGTAAGCCAGCCGCTGTGCCTCTTTCTGGGCCAGGGTAGAGCCCCGTGAGCCAGCTGCTGTGCCTTAAGACATTTTAGGCCATGGTGTAGCCCCAAGAGCCAGCCACTTTGCCCTTGTCTGGGCTAGGGTAGAGATCCATTAGCCAGGAGATGCGCATGATTCTGGGCCAGGGTAGAGCCTCGTGAGCCAGCCACTGTGCCTCTTTCTGGGCCAGGGTAGAGCTCCGTAAGCCAGCCGCTGTGCCTCTTTCTGTGCTAGGATAGTGCCTCGTAATCCAGCCACTGTGCCTCTATCTGTGCCAGGGCAGAGCACGATTAGCCAGCTGCTAGGCTTCTTTCTGGGCCAGGGTAGAGTCCCGTAAGCCATCCGCTGTGACTCTCTGGGCCAGGGTAGAGCCTCGTGAGCTAGCCACTGTGCCTCTTTCTAGGCCAGGGTAGAGCCCCGCAAGCCAGCCGCTGTGCCTCTTTCTGGGCCAGGGTAGAGCTTCGTGAGCCAGCCACTATGCCTCTTCGTGGGCCAGGGTACAGCCGCGTAAGCTAGCCGCTGTGCCTTTTTCTTTGTCAGGTCAGATCCCCATAAGCCAACCGCTAGACCTCTTTCTGGGCTAGGGTAGAGCCTCGTGAGCCAGCCACTGTGCCTCTTTCTGTGCTAGGATAGAGCCTCGCAAGCTAGCCACTTTGCCTCTTCTTGGGTCAGGGTAGAGCCCCGTAATCCAGCTGCTGTGCCTCTATCTGTGCCAGGGCAGAGCAGCATAAGCCAGCCGCTGGCCTCTTTCTGAGCCAGGGTAGAGCCTCGTGAGCCAGCCACTGTGCCTCTTTCTGGGCCAGGGTAGAGCCCCGTAAGCCAGCCGCTGTGCCTCTTTCTGGGCCAGGGTAGAACCTCATGAGTCAGCCACTGTGCCTCTTTCTGGGCCAGAGTAGAACCTCATGAGACAGCCACTGTGCCTCTTTCTGGGCCAGGGTAGAGCCTCGTGAGCCAGCCACTGTGCCTCTTTCTGGGCCAGGGCAGAGCCCCGTAAGCCAGCCGCTGTGCCTCTTTCTGGGCCAGGATAGAGCCTCGTGAGCCAGCCACTGTGCCTCTTTCTGGTCCAGGGTAGAGCCCCGTAAGCCAGCTGCTGTGCCTCTTTCTGGGCCAGGGTAGAGCCTCGTGAGCCAGCCACTGTGCCTCTTTCTGGGCCAGGGTAGAGCCCCGTGAGCCAGCCACTGTGCTTCAGGACATTTTAGGCCATGGTGTAGCCCCATGAGCCAGCCACTGTGCCTCTTTCTGGGCCAGGGTAGAGCCCCGTAAGCGAGCCGCTTTGCCTCTTTCTGGGCCAGGGTAGAGCCTCGTGAGCCAGCCGCTGTGCCTCTTTCTGGGCCAGGGTAGAGCCTCGTGAGCCAGCCACTGTGCCTCTTCCTGGACCAGGGTAGAACTTCATGAGCCAGCCACTGTGCCTCTTTCTGGGCCAGGGTAGAGCCCCGTAAGCCAGCCGCTGTGCCTCTTTCTGGGCCAGGGTATAGCCTCGTGAGCCAGCCACTGTGCCTCTTTCTGGGCCAGGGTAGAGCCCCGTGAGCCAGCCGCTGTGCCTTAAGACATTTTAGGCCATGGTGTAGCCCCAAGAGCCAGCCACTTTGCCCTTGTCTGGGCTAGGGTAGAGATCCATTAGCCAGGAGATGCGCATTATTCTGGGCCAGGGTAGAGCCTCGTGAGCCAGCCACTGTGCCTCTTTCTGGGCCAGGATAGAGCTCCGAAAGCCAGCCGCTGTGCCTCTTTCTGTGCTAGGATAGAGCCTCGTAAGACAGCCGCTGTGCCTCTATCTGTGCCAGGGCAGAGCACCATTAGCCAGCTGCTAGGCTTCTTTCTGGGCCAGGGTAGAGTCCCGTAATCCATCCGCTGTGACTCTCTCTGGACCAGGATAGAGCCTCGTGAGCCAGCCACTGTGCCTCTTTCTGGGCCAGGGTAGAGCCCCGTAAGCCAGCCGCTGTGCCTCTTTCTGGGCCAGGGTAGAGCCTCGTGATCCAGCCACTGTGCCTCTTTCTGGGCCAGGGGAGAGCCCTGTGAGCCAGCCACTGTGCCTCAGGACATTTTAGGCCATGGTGTAGCTCCATGAGCCAGCCACTGTGCCCATGTCTGGGCTAGGGTAAAGCCCCATTAGCCAGCCGATGCGCATCTTTCTGGGCCAGGGTAGAGCCTCGTGAGCCAGCCACTGTGCCTCTTTCTGGGCCAGGGTAGAGCCCCGTGAGCCAGCCACTGTGCTTCAGGACATTTTAGGCCATGGTGTAGCCCCAAGAGCCAGCCACTTTGCCCTTGTCTGGGCTAGGGTAGAGATCCATTAGCCAGGAGATGCGCATTATTCTGGGCCAGGGTAGAGCCTCGTGAGCCAGCCACTGTGCCACTTTCTGGGCCAGGGTAGAGCTCCGTAAGCCAACCGCTGTGCCTCTTTCTGTGCTAGGATAGAGCCTCGTAATCCAGCCGCTGTGCCACTATCTGTGCCAGGGCAGAGCACGATTAGCCAGCTGCTAGGCTTCTTTCTGGGCCAGGGTAGAGTCCCGTAAGCCATCCGCTGTGACTATCCCTGGGCCAGGGTAGAGCCTCGTGAGCTAGCCACTGTGCCTCTTTCTGGGCCAGGGTAGAGCCTCGTGAGCCAGCCACTGTGCCTCTTCATGGGCCAGGGTACAGCCGCGTAAGCTAGCCGCTGTGCCTTTTGATTTGCCAGGTCAGATCCCCATAAGCCAACCGCTAGACCTCTTTCTGGGCTAGGGTAGAGCCTCGTGAGCCAGCCACTGTGCCTCTTTCTGGGCCAGGGTAGAGCCCCGTAAGCCAGCCGCTGTGCCTCTTTCTGGGCCAGGGTAGAACCTCATGAGTCAGCCACTGTGCCTCTTTCTGGGCCAGAGTAGAACCTCATGAGACAGCCACTGTGGCTCTTTCTGGGCCAGGGTAGAGCCTCGTGAGCCAGCCACTGTGCCTCTTTCTGGGCCAGGGTAGAGCCTCGTGAGCCAGCCACTGTGCCTCTTTCTGGGCCAGGGTAGAACCCCGTGAGCCAGCCGCTCTGCCTCAGGACATTTTAGGCCATGGTGTAGCCCCAAGAGCCAGCCACTTTGCCCCTGTCTGGGCTAGGGTAGAGATCTATAAGCCAGCCGCTAGGCCTCTTTCTGGGCCAGGGTAGAGCCTCGTGAGCCAGCCACTGTGCCTCTTTCTGGGCCAGGGTAGAGCCCCGTAAGCGAGCCGCTGTGCCTCTTTCTGGGCCAGGGTAGAGCCTCGTGAGCCAGCCACTGTGCCTCTTTCTGGGCCAGGGTAGAGCCCCGTGAGCCAGCCGCTGTGACTCAGGACATTTTAGGCCATGGTGTAGCCCCAAGATCCAGCCACTTTGCCCCTGTCTGGGCTAGGGTAGAGATCCATAAGCCAGCCGCTAGGCCTCTTTCTGGGCCAGGGTAGAGCCTCGTGAGCCAGCCACTGTGCCTCTTTCTGGGCCAGGGAAGAGCCCCGTAAGCCAGCCGCTGTGCCTCTTTCTGGGCCAGGGTAGAGCCTCGTGAGCCAGCCACTGTGCCTCATTCTGGGCCAGGGTAGAGCCCCGTGAGCCAGCCGCTGTGCCTCAGGACATTTTAGGCCATGGTGTAGCTCCATGAGCCAGCCACTGTGCCCATGTCTGGGCTAAGGTAAAGCCCCATTAGCCAGCCGATGCGCATCTTTCTGGGCCAGGGTAGAGCCTCGTGAGCCAGCCACTGTGCCTCTTCCTGGGCCTCGGTAGAGCCCCGTAAACCAGCCGCTGTGCCTCTTTCTGGGCCAGGGTAGAGCCTCGTGAGCCAGCCACTGTACCTCTTTCTGGGCCAGGGTAGAGCCCCGTGAGCCAGCCACTGTGCTTCAGGACATTTTAGGCCATGGTGTAGCCCCATGAGCCAGCCACTGTGCCTCTTTCTGGGCCAGGGTAGAGCCCAGTAAGCAAGCCGCTGTGCCTCTTTCTGGGCCAGGGTAGAGCCTCGTGAGCCAGCCACTGTGCCTCTTTCTGGGCCAGGGTAGAGCCTCGTGAGCCAGCCACTGTGCCTTTTCCTGGGCCAGGGTAGAACTTCATGAGCCAGCCACTGTGCCAATTTCTGGGTAAGGGTAGAGCCTCGTGAGCCAGCCACTGTGCCTCTTTCTGGGCCAGGGTAGAGCCCCGTGAGCCAGCCACTGTGCCTCTTCCTGCGCCAGGGTAGAACTACCTGAGCCAGCCACTGTGCCAATTTCTGGGTCAGGGTAGAGCCTCGTGAGCCAGCCACTGTGCCTCTTTCTGGGCCAGGGTAGAGCCCCGTGAGTCAGCCACTGTGCTTCAGGACATTTTAGGCCATGGTGTAGCCCCATGAGCCAGCCACTGTGCCTCTTTCTGGGCCAGGGTAAAGCCCCGTAAGCCAGCCGCTGTGACTCTTTCTGGGCCAGGGTAGAGCCTCGTGAGCCAGCCGCTGTGCCTCTTTCTGGGCCAGGGTAGAGCCTCGTGAGCCAGCCACTGTGCCTCTTCCTGGGCCAGGGTAGAACTTCATGAGCCAGCCACTGTACCAATTTCTGGGTCAGGGTAGAGCCTCGTGAGCCAGCCACTGTGCCTCTTTCTGGGCCAGGGTAGAGCCCCGTAAGCCATCCGCTGTGCCTCTTTCTGGGCCAGGGTAGAGCCTCGTGAGCCAGCCACTGTGCCTCTTTCTGGGCCAGGGTAGAGCCCCGTGAGCCAGCTGCTGTGCCTTAAGACATTTTAGGCCATGGTGTAGCCCCAAGAGCCAGCCACTTTGCCCTTGTCTGGGCTAGGGTAGAGATCCATTAGCCAGGAGATGCGCATGATTCTGGGCCAGGGTAGAGCCTCGTGAGCCAGCCACTGTGCCTCTTTCTGGGCCAGGGTAGAGCTCCGTAAGCCAGCCGCTGTGCCTCTTTCTGTGCTAGGATAGTGCCTCGTAATCCAGCCACTGTGCCTCTATCTGTGCCAGGGCAGAGCACGATTAGCCAGCTGCTAGGCTTCTTTCTGGGCCAGGGTAGAGTCCCGTAAGCCATCCGCTGTGACTCTCTGGGCCAGGGTAGAGCCTCGTGAGCTAGCCACTGTGCCTCTTTCTAGGCCAGGGTAGAGCCCCGCAAGCCAGCCGCTGTGCCTCTTTCTGGGCCAGGGTAGAGCTTCGTGAGCCAGCCACTGTGCCTCTTCGTGGGCCAGGGTACAGCCGCGTAAGCTAGCCGCTGTGCCTTTTTCTTTGTCAGGTCAGATCCCCATAAGCCAACCGCTAGACCTCTTTCTGGGCTAGGGTAGAGCCTCGTGAGCCAGCCACTGTGCCTCTTTCTGTGCTAGGATAGAGCCTCGCAAGCTAGCCACTTTGCCTCTTCTTGGGTCAGGGTAGAGCCCCGTAATCCAGCTGCTGTGCCTCTATCTGTGCCAGGGCAGAGCAGCATAAGCCAGCCGCTGGCCTCTTTCTGGGCCAGGGTAGAGCCTCGTGAGCCAGCCACTGTGCCTCTTTCTGGGCCAGGGTAGAGCTCCGTAAGCCAGCCGCTGTGCCTCTTTCTGTGCTAGGATAGAGCCTCATAATCCAGCCGCTGTGCCTCTATCTGTGCCAGGGCAGAGCACCATTAGCCAGCTGCTAGGCTTCTTTCTGGGCCAGGGTAGAGTCCCGTAAGCCATCCGCTGTGACTCTCTCTGGGCCAGGGTAGAGCCTCGTGAGCCAGCCACTGTGCCTCTTTCTGGGCCAGGGTAGAGCCCCGTAAGCCAGCCGCAGTGCCTCTTTCTGGGCCAGGGTAGAGCCTCGTGAGCCAGCCACTGTGCCTCTTTCTGGGCCAGAGTAGAGCCCCGTGAGCCAGCCGCTGTGCCTCAGGACATTTTAAGCCATGGTGTAGCTCCATGAGCCAGCCACTGTGCCCATGTCTGGGCTAGGGTAAAGCCCCATTAGCCAGCCGATGCGCATCTTTCTGGGCCAGGGTAGAGCCTCGTGAGCCAGCCACTGTGCCTCTTCCTGGGCCTCGGTAGAGCCCTGTAAGCCAGCCGCTGTGTCTCTTTTTGGGCCAGGGTAGAGCCTCGTGAGCCAGCCACTGTGCCTCTTTCTGGGCCAGGGTAGAGCCCCGTGAGCCAGCCACTGTGCTTCAGGACATTTTAGGCCATTGTGTAGCACCATGAGCCAGCCACTGTGCATCTTTCTGGGCCAGGGTAGAGCCCCGTAAGCCAGCCACTGTGCCTCTTTCTGGGCCAGGGTAGAGCCCCGTGAGCCAGCCGCTGTGCCTTAAGACATTTTAGGCCATGGTGTAGCCCCAAGAGCCAGCCACTTTGCCCTTGTCTGGGCTAGGGTAGAGATCCATTAGCCAGGAGATGCGCATTATTCTGGGCCAGGGTAGAGCCTCGTGAGCCAGCCACTGTGCCTCTTTCTGGGCCAGGGTAGAGCTCCGTAAGCCAGCCGCTGTGCCTCTTTCTGTGCTAGGATAGAGCCTCATAATCCAGCCGCTATGCCTCTATCTGTGCCAGGGCAGAGCACGATTAGCCAGCTGCTAGGCTTCTTTCTGGGCCAGGGTAGAGTCCCGTAAGCCATCCGCTGTGACTCTCTCTGGGCCAGGGTAGAGCCTCGTGAGCTAGCCACTGTGCCTCTTTCTGGGCCAGGGTAGAGCCCCGTAAGCCAGCCGCTGTGCCTCTTTCTGGGCCAGGGTAGAGCCTCGTGAGCCAGCCACTGTGCCTCTTCGTGGGCCAGGGTACAGCCGCGTTAGCTAGACGCTGTGCCTTTTTCTTTGCCAGGTCAGATCCCCATAAGCCAACCGCTAGACCTCTTTCTGGGCTAGGGTGGAGCCTCGTGAGCCAGCCACTGTGCCTCTTTCTGTGCTAGGATAGAGCCTCGCAAGCTAGCCACTTTGCCACTTCTTGGGTCAGGGTAGAGCCCCGTAATCCAGCTGCTGTGCCTCTATCTGTGCCAGGGCAGAGCAGCATAAGCCAGCCGCTAGGCCTCTTTCTGGGCCAGGGTAGAGCCTCGTGAGCCAGCCACTGTGCCTCTTTCTGGGCCAGGGTAGAGCCCCGTAAGCCAGCCGCTGTGCCTCTTTCTGGGCCAAGGTAGAACCTCATGAGTCAGCCGCTGTGCCTCTTTCTGGGCCAGAGTAGAACCTCATGAGACAGCCACTGTGCCTCTTTCTGGGCGAGGGTAGAGCCTCGTGAGCCAGCCACTGTGCCTCTTTCTGGGCCAGGGTAGAGCCCCGTAAGCCAGCCGCTGTGCCTCTTTCTGGGCCAGGGTAGAGCCCCGTGAGCCAGCCGCTGTGCCTCAGGACATTTTAGGCCATGGTGTAGCCCTTAGAGCCAGCCACTTTGCCCCTGTCTGGGCTAGGGTAGAGATCCATAAGCCAGCCGCTAGGCCTCTTTCTGAGCCAGGGTAGAGCCTCGTGAGCCAGCCACTGTGCCTCTTTCTGGGCCAGGGTGGAGCCCCGTAAGCCAGCCGCTGTGCCTCTTTCTGGGCCAGGGTAGAGCCTCGTGAGCCAGCCACTGTGCCTCTTTTTGGGCCAGGGTAGAGCCCCATGATCCAGCCGCTGTGCCTCAGGACATTTTAGGCCATGGTGTAGCTCCATGAGCCAACCACTGTGCCCATGTCTGGGCTAGGGTAAAGCCCCATTAGCCAGCCGATGCGTATCTTTCTGGGCCAGGGTAGAGCCTCGTGAGCCAGCCACTGTGCCTCTTCCTGGGCCTCGGTAGAGCCCCGTAAGCCAGCCGCTGTGCCTCTTTCTGGGCCAGGGTAGAGCCTCGTGAGCCAGCCAATGTACCTCTTTCTGGGCCATGGTGTAGCCCCATGAGCCAGCCACTGTGCCTCTTTCTGGGCCAGGGTAGAGCCACGTAAGCCAGCCGCTGTGCCTCTTTCTGGGCCAGGGTAGAGCCTCGTGAGCCAGCCACTGTGCCTCTTTCTGGGCCAGGGTAGAGCTCCGTAAGCCAGCCGCTGTGCCTCTTTCTGTGCTAGGATAGAGCCTCGTAATCCAGCCGCTGTGCCTCTATCTGTGCCAGGGCAGAGCACAATTAGCCAGCTGCTAGGCTTCTTTCTGGGCCAGGGTAGAGTCCCGTAAGCCATCCGCTGTGACTCTCTCTGTGCCAGGGTAGAGCCTCGTGAGCCAGCCATTGTGCCTCTTTCTGGGCCAGGGTAGATCCCCGTAAGCCAGCCACTGTGCCTCTTTCTGGGCCAGGGTAGAGCCTCGTGAGCCAGCCACTGTGCCTCTTTCTGGGCCAGGGTAGAGCCCAGTGAGCCAGCCGCTGTGCCTCAGGACATTTTAGGCCATGGTGTAGCTCCATGAGCCAGCCACTGTGCCCATGTCTGGGCTAGGGTAAAGCCCCATTAGCCAGCCGATGCGCATCTTTCTGGGCCAGGATAGAGCCTCGTCAGCCAGCCACTGTGCCTCTTCCTGGGCCTCAGTAGAGCCCTGTAAGCCAGCCGCTGTGCCTCTTTCTGGGCCAGGGTAGAGCCTCGTGAGCCAGCCACTGTGCCTCTTTCTGGGCCAGGGTAGAGCCCCGTGAGCCAGCCACTGTGCTTCAGGACATTTTAGGCCATGGTGTAGCCCCATGAGCCAGCCACTGTGCCTCTTTCTGGGCCAGGGTAGAGCCCCCTAAGCCAGCCGCTGTGACTCTTTCTGGGCCAGGGTAGAGCCTCGTGAGCCAGCCGCTGTGCCTCTTTCTGGGCCAGGGTAGAGCCTCTAGAGCCAGCCACTGTGCCTCTTCCTGGGCCAGGGTAGAACTTCATGAGCCAGCCACTGTGCCAATTTCTGGGTCAGGGTAGAGCCTCGTAAGCCAGCCACTGTGCCTCTTTCTGGGCCAGGGTAGAGCCCCGTAAGCCAGCCGCTGTGCCTCTTTCTGGGCCAGGGTAGAGCCTCGTGAGCCAGCCACTGTGCCTCTTTCTGGGCCAGGGTAGAGCCCCGTGAGCCAGCCGCTGTGCCTCAGGACATTTTAGGCCATGGAGTAGCTCCATGAGCCAGCCACTGTGCCCATGTCTGGGCTAGGGTAAAGCCCCATTAGCCAGCCGATGCGCATCTTTCTGGGCCAGGGTAGAGCCTCGTGAGCCAGCCACTGTGCCTCTTCCTGGGCCTCGGTAGAGCCCTGTAAGCCAGCCGCTGTGCCTCTTTCTGGGCCAGGGTAGAGCCTCGTGAGCCAGCCACTGTGCTTCAGGACATTTTAGGCCATGGTGTAACCCCATGAGTCAGCCACTGTGCATCTTTCTGGGCCAGGGTAGAGCCCCGTAAGCCAGCCACTGTGCCTCTTTCTGGGCCAGGGTAGAGCCCCGTGAGCCAGCCGCTGTGCCTTAAGACATTTTAGGCCATGGTGTAGCCCCAAGAGCCAGCCACTTTGCCCTTGTCTGGGCTAGGGTAGAGATCCATTAGCCAGGAGATGCGCATTATTCTGGGCCAGGGTAGAGCCTCGTGAGCCAGCCACTGTGCCTCTTTCTGGGCCAGGGTGGAGCTCCGTAAGCCAGCCGCTGTGCCTCTTTCTGTGCTAGGATAGAGCCTCATAATCCAGCCGCTGTGCCTCTATCTGTGCCAGGGCAGAGCACGATTAGCCAGCTGCTAGGCTTCTTTCTGGGCCAGGGTAGAGTCCCATAAGCCATCCGCTGTGACTCTCTCTGGGCCAGGGTAGAGCCTCGTGAGCTAGCCACTGTGCCTCTTTCTGGGCCAGGGTAGAGCCCCGTAAGCCAACCGCTGTGCCTCTTTCTGGGCCAGGGTAGAGCCTCGTGAGCCAGCCACTGTGCCTCTTCGTGGAACATGGTACAGCCGCGTAAGCTATCCGCTGTGCCTTTTTCTTTGCCAGGTCAGATCCCCATAAGCCAACCGCTAGACCTCTTTCTGGGCTAGGGTAGAGCCTCGTGAGCCAGCCACTGTGCCTCTTTCTGTGCTAGGATAGAGCCTCGCAAGCTAGCCACTTTGCCACTTCTTGGGTCAGGGTAGAGCCCCGTAATCCAGCTGCTGTGCCTCTATCTGTGCCAGGGCAGAGCAGCATAAGCCAGCCGCTTGGCCTCTTTCTGGGCCAGGGTAGAGCCTCGTGAGCCAGCCACTGTGCCTCTTTCTGGGCCAGGGTAGAGCCCCGTAAGCCAGCCGCTGTGCCTCTTTCTGGGCCAGGGTAGAACCTCATGAGTCAGCCACTGTGCCTCTTTCTGGGCCAGAGTAGAACCTCATGAGACAGCCACTGTGCCTCTTTCTGGGCCAGGGTAGAGCCTCGTGAGCCAGCCACTGTGCCTCTTTCTGGGCCAGGGTAGAGCCCCGTAAGCCAGCCGCTGTGCCTCTTTCTGGGCTAGGGTAGAGCCTCGTGAGCCAGCCACTGTGCCTCTTTCTGGGCCAGGGTAGAGCCCCGTGAGCCAGCCGCTGTGCCTCAGGACATTTTAGGCCATGGTGTAGCCCCAAGAGCCAGCCACTTTGCCCCTGTCTGGGCTAGGGTAGAGGTCCATAAGCCAGCCGCTGGGCCTCTTTCCTGGGCCAGGGTAGAGCCTCGTGAGCCAGCCACTGTGCCTCTTTCTGGGCCAGGGTAGAGCCCCGTAAGCCAGCCGCTGTGCCTCTTTCTGGGCCAGGGTAGAGCCTCGTGAGCCAGCCACTGTGCCTCTTTCTGGGCCAGGGTAGAGCCCCGTGATCCAGCCGCTGTGCCTCAGGACATTTTAGGCCATGGTGTAGCTCCATGAGCCAGCCACTGTGCCCATGTCTGGGCTAGGGTAAAGCCCCATTAGCCAGCCGATGCGCATCTTTCTGGGCCAGGGTAGAGCCTCGTGAGCCAGCCACTGTGCCTCCTTCTGGGCCAGGGTAGAGCCTCGTGAGCCAGCCAATGTACCTCTTTCTGGGCCATGGTGTAGCCCCATGAGCCAGCCACTGTGCCTCTTTCTGGGCCAGGGTAGAGGCACGTAAGCCAGCCGCTGTGCCTCTTTCTGGGCCAGGGTAGAGCCTCGTGAGCCAGCCGCTGTGCCTCTTTCTGGGCCAGGGTAGAGCCTCGTGAGCCAGCCCTTGTGCCTCTTCGTGGGCCAGGGTAGAACTTCATGAGCCAGCCACTGTGCCAATTTCTGGGTCAGGGTAGAGCCTCGTGAGCCAGCCACTGTGCCTCTTTCTGGGCCAGGGTAGAGCCCCGTAAGCCAGCCGCTGTGCCTCTTTCTGGGCCAGGGTAGAGCCTCATGAGCCAGCCACTGTGCCTCTTTCTGGGCCAGGGTAGAGCCCCGTGAGCCAGCCGCTGTGCCTTAAGACATTTTAGGCCATGGTGTATCCCCAAGAGCCAGCCACTTTGCCCTTGTCTGGGCTAGGGTAGAGATCCATTAGCCAGGAGATGCGCATTATTCTGGGCCAGGGTAGAGCCTCGTGAGCCAGCCACTGTGCCTCTTTCTGGGCCAGGGTAGAGCCCCGTAAGCCAGCCGCTGTGCCTCTATCTGTGCCAGGGCAGAGCACAATTAGCCAGCTGCTAGGCTTCTTTCTGGGCCAGGGTAGAGTCCCGTAAGCCATCCGCTGTGACTCTCTCTGGGCCAGGGTAGAGCCTCGTGAGCCAGCCATTGTGCCTCTTTCTGGGCCAGGGTAGATCCCCGTAAGCCAGCCGCTGTGCCTCTTTCTGGGCCAGGGTAGAGCCTCGTGATCCAGCCACTGTGCCTCTTTCTGGGCCAGGGTAGAACCCAGTGAGCCAGCCGCTGTGCCTCAGGACATTTTAGGCCATGGTGTAGCTCCATGAGCCAGCCACTGTGCCCATGTCTGGGCTAGGGTAAAGCCCCATTAGCCAGCCGATGCGCATCTTTCTGGGCCAGGGTAGAGCCTCGTGAGCAAGCCACTGTGCCTCTTCCTGGGCCTCGGTAGAGCCCTGTAAGCCAGCCGCTGTGCCTCTTTCTGGGCCAGGGTAGAGCCTCGTGAGCCAGCCACTGTGCCTCTTTCTGGGCCAGGGTAGAGCCCCGTGAGCCAGCCACTGTGCTTCAGGACATTTTAGGCCATGGTGTAGCCCCATGAGCCAGCCACTGTGACTCTTTCTGGGCCAGGGTAGAGCCCCCTAAGCCAGCCGCTGTGACTCTTTCTGGGCCAGGGTAGAGCCTCGTGAGCCAGCCGCTGTGCCTCTTTCTGGGCCAGGGTAGAGCCTCGTGAGCCAGCCACTGTGCCTCTTCCTGGGCCAGGGTAGAACTCTCATGAACCAGCCACTGTGCCAATTTCTGGGTCAGGGTAGAGCCTCGTGAGCCAGCCACTGTGCCTCTTTCTGGGCCAGGGTAGAGCCTCGTGAGCCAGCCACTGTGCCTCTTTCTGGGCCAGGGTAGAGCGCCGTGAGCCAGCCGCTGTGCCTCAGGACATTTTAGGCCATGGTGTAGCCCCAAGAGCCAGCCACTTTGCCCCTGTCTGGGCTAGGGTAGAGATCCATAAGCCAGCCGCTAGGCCTCTTTCCTGGGCCAGGGTAGAGCCTCGTGAGCCAGCCACTGTGCCTCTTTCTGGGCCAGGGTAGAGCCCCGTAAGCCAGCCGCTGTGCCTCTTTCTGGGCCAGGGTAGAGCCTCGTGAGCCAGCCACTGTGCCTCATTCTGGGCCAGGGTAGAGCCCCGTGAGCCAGCCGCTGTGCCTCAGGACATTTCTGGAGGCCATGGTGTAGCTCCATGAGCCAGCCACTGTGCCCATGTCTGGGCTAGGGTAAAGCCCCATTAGCCAGCCGATGCGCATCTTTCTGGGCCAGGGTAGAGCCTCGTGAGCCAGCCACTGTGCCTCTTCCTGGGCCTCGGTAGAGCCCCGTAAACCAGCCGCTGTGCCTTTTTCTTTGCTAGGTCAGATCCCCATAAGCCAACCGCTAGACCTCTTTTTGGGCTAGGGTAGAGCCTCGTGAGCCAGCCACTGTGCCTCTTTCAGGGCCAGGGTAGAGCCCCTTTAGCCAGCCGCTGTGCCTCTTTCTGTGCTAAGATAGAGCCTCGCAAGCCAGCCACTGTGCCTCTTCTTGAGTCAGGGTAGAGCACCGTAATCTAACCGCTGTGCCTCTATCTGTGCCAGGGCAGAGCACCATAAGCCAGCCGCTAGGCCTCTTTCTGGGCCACGGTAGAGCCTCGTGAGCCAGCCACTGTGCCTCTTTCTGGGCTAGGGTGAGAGCCCCGTAAGCCAACCGCTGTGCCTCTTTCTGGACCAGGGTAGAACTTCATGAGCCAGCCACTGTGCCTCTTTCTGTGCCAGGGTAGAGCCCGGTGAGCAAGCCGCTATGCCTCAGGTCAATTTAGGACAGGGTGGAGCCCTGTGGGCCAGCCACTGCGTCTTCATCTGGGCCAGGGTAGAGCCCTGTGAACAAGCCACTGTGCCTCTTTTTGGGCCAGGGTAGAGCCCCGTGAGCAAGCCACTGCGCCTCATTCTGGGCCATGTTATAGCCCCATGAGCCAGCCACTGTGCCTCTCTCTGGGCCAGGGTAGAGCCTTGTGAGCCAGCCATTGTGTTACTGTCCGGGCCAGGGTGGAACCTCGTGAGATAGCCACTGTGCCTCTTTCTGGGCCAGGGTAGAGCCCCATGAACCATCCACTCTGCCTCATTCTTAGCCAGGGTAGAGACCCTTAAGCAAGCCACTGCGCCTCTTTCTGGCCCAGGGAAAAGCCTCGTGAGCCAACCACTGTGCCTCTTTCTGGGCCAGGGTAGGGCTTCAGGGGTGAGCCAGCCACTGTGCCCCTTTCTGGGCCAGGGTAGAGCCCCGTGAGCCAGCCGCTATGCCTCAGGTCAATTTGGGACAGGGTGGAGCCCTGTGAGCCAGCCACTGCGCCTCCATCTGGGCCAGGGTAGAGCCCTGCGAGCAAGCCACTGTGCCTCTTTTTGGGCCAGGGTAAAGCCCCGTGAGCAAGCCACTGCGTCTCTTTCTGTGCCAGGGTAGATTCCTGTGAGCCATCCGTTGTGCCTCAGGTCAGTTTTGGACAGCGTGGAGCCCCGTGAGCCAGCCACTGTGCCTCTTTCTGGGCCAGGGTAGAGCCTCGTCAGCCAGCCACTGTTCCTCTTTCTGGGCCAGGGTAGAGCCCCGTAAGACAGCCGCTGCACCTTTTTCTGGTACAGGGTAGAGCCTCGTGAGCCAGACACTATGCCTCTTTCAGGTCCAGGGTAGAGCTCTGCGAGCCAGCCACTGCGCCTCTTTCTGGGCCAGGGTAGAGCTTCTTTAGCCAGCCACTGTGCCTGTTAATGGGCCAGGGTAGAGCCCCGTAAGCCAGCCGCTGTGCCTCATGTCAGTGTGGGACAGGGTGGAGCCCCATGAGCCAGCCACTGCGCCTCCTTCTGGACCAAGGTAGAGCCCCGTGAGCCAGCCACTACGCCTCTTTCTGGGCCAGGGTAGAGCCTCATGAGACAGCCACTGTGCCTTTTTCTGGGCCAGGGTAGAGCCCTATGAGCCAGCCGCTGCGCCTCTTTCTGGTACAGGGTAGAGCCCTTGAGCCAGCAGCTGTACCTCAGGGAAGACCAGGCCAGAGTGGAACCCCATGCGCTAGCCAATGTGCCTCTGTCCAGGCAAGGGTGGAGCCCCTTGAGCCAGCCACTGCGCTTCAGGTCATTCCGTTCCAGGGCGGAGCCCTGTGAGCTAGCCACTGCGCCTCTGTCTGGGTCAGGGTGGAACCTTGTGAGCCAGGCCACTGCACCTCAAGTCAGACCGGGCCAGGGTGGAGCCCCGTGAGGCATACGCTGTGTCTCAGGTTAGCTCGGAAAAGAGTGGAGCCCCGTGAGCCAGCCACTGTGTCTCTGTTTGGGCCAGAGTGGAATCTCGCAAGCTAGCATCTGAGCCTCTGTCAGAGCCAGGGTGGAGCTCTGTGAGCCAGCCACTGCGATTCTGTCCTAGCCAGGGTGGAGCACAGTGAGCCAGCCGCTGGTTCTCAGGTCAATTCGGGCCAGGGTGGAGCCCTGTGAGCCAGCCACTGCGCCTCTGACTGGACTAGGGTGGAGTCCGTGAGCCAGCCACTGCAACTCTACCCCGGCCAGAGTGGACCCCAGTGAGACAGCTGCTGTGCCTCAGGCCAATTCGGGCCAGGACAGAGCCCTGTGATCTAGCCACTGCGCCTCTGTCTGGGTCAGGGTGGAACCTTGTGAGCCAGGCCACTGCACCTCAAGTCAGACCGGGCCAGGGTGGAGCCCCATGAGGCAGACACTGTGCCTCAGTTTAGTTCGGAAAATAGTGGAGCCCCGTGAGCCAGCCACTGTGCCCCTGATTGGGCTAGGGTGCAGACCCATGAGCTAGCCGCTGCGCCTCAAGTCAGACCGGGCCAGGGTGGAGCCCCGTGAGGCAGACACTGTGCCTCAGTTTAGTTCGGAAAAGAGTGGAGCCCCATGAGCCAGCCACTGTGCCCCTGATTGGGCTAGGGTGCAGACCCATGAGCTAGCCGCTGTGGCTCAAGTCAGACCAGGCCAGGGTGGAGCCCCTTGAGCCAGCCACTGAGCTTCAGGTCATTCCGTTCCAGGGCGGAGCCCTGTGAGCTAGCCACTGCGCCTCTGTCTGGGTCAGGGTGGAACCTTGTGAGCCAGGCCACTGCACCTCAAGTCAGACCGGGCCAAGGTGGAGCCCCGTGAGGCAGACACTGTGCCCCTGATTGGGCTAGGGTGCAGACCCATGAGCTAGCCGCTGCGCCTCAAGTCAGACCGGGCCAGGGTGGAGCCCCGTGAGGCAGACACTGTGCCTCAGTTTAGTTCGGAAAAGAGTGGAGCCCCGTGAGCCAGCCACTGTGCCCCTGATTGGGCTAAGGTGCAGACCCATGAGCTAGCCGCTGCGCCTCAAGTCAGACCAGGGCAGGGTGGAGCCTCGTGAGGCAGACGCTGTGTCTCAGGTTAGCTCGGAAAAGAGTGGAGCCCCGTGAGCCAGCCACTGTGTCTCTGTTTGGGCCAGAGTGGAACCTCGCAAGCTAGCATCTGAGCCTCTGTCCGAGCCAGGGTGGAGCTCTGTGAGCCAGCCACTGCGATTCTGTCCTAGCCAGGGTGGAGCACAGTGAGCCATCCGCTGGTCCTCAGGTCAATTCGGGCCAGGATGGAGCCCTGTGAGCCAGCCACTGCGCCTCTGACCGGACTAGGGTGGAGTCCGTGAGCCAGCCACTGCAACTCTACCCCGGCCAGAGTGGACCCCAGTGAGACAGCTGCTGTGCCTCAGGCCAATTCGGGCCAGGACAGAGCCCCGTGAGCCAGCCACTGCACCTCTATCTTGGTCAGGGTGGAACGCCGTGAGCCAGACGCTGTGCTTCAGGTCAGTCCGGGCCAGGGTGGAGCCCCGTGAGCCTGCTGCTGCGCTTCTGTCTAGGCCAGGGTGGAGCCCTGTAAGCCAGCCACTGCGCTTCTGTCTCGGCAAGGGAGGAGTCACATGAACCAGCCGCTGTGCCTTAGGGCAATTCGGGCAAGGGTGGAGCCCCGTGAACCAGCCACTGTGCCTCTGTCCGGGCCAGGGTAGAGCCCCGTGAGCCATCCTCTGTGCCTCAGGTCAATTTGGGTAATGGTGGAGCCCAGTCAGCAAGCCACTGCGCCTCTGTCTGGGTCAGGGTGGAGCCCTATGAGCCAGTCACTGTGTTTCAGGTCAGTTTGGGACAGGGTGGAGCCCCGTAAGCCAGCTGCTGTACCTCAGATCAGTTCTGACCAGAGGGAAGCCCTGTGAGCCAGCGGCTGCAGGTCTGTCCGGGCCAAGGTAGAACCCTTGAGCCAGAAGCTGCACCTCAGGTTAGACCGGGCCAGGGTGGAACCTCGTGAGCCAGTCATTGTGCTACTCTCCGGCCAGGGTGGAGCCCTGTGACCCAGATGCTGTGCCTCAGGTCGGTTTGGACCAGGGTGGAGCCCCGTGAGCCAGCCACTGTGTCTCAGGTCAGACCAGGCCAGGATGGAGTCCCTTGAGCCAGCCACTGCACTTCAGGTCAGTCGGGGCCAGGGTTGAGCCCCGTGAGCAAGCCACTGTGCCTCTGTCTGTGCCAGGGTGGAGCCCTGTGAGCCAGCCGTTGCACTTCTGTCCGGGCCAGGGTAGAGCCCCGTGAGCAAGCCGCTGCTCCTATGTCCGGGTCAGGTTGTTGCCCCGAAAAACAGCTCTGCGCCTCTGTCCTGACGTAGGTGGAGCCACATGAGCCAGCCACTGCGCCTCAGGTCAGTTTCGGCCAGAGTGGAGCATTGTGAGCGAGCCACTGCGCCTCTGTCCGGGCCATGGTGGAGCCCCGTGAGCCTCCAGCTGCGCCTCTGTTTAGGGCCAGGTTATAGCCCTGTGAGACAGCAGCTAAGCCTCTGTCTGGGCCAGGGTGGAGCACCATGAGCCAGTCGTTGTGCTTCAGGTCAGTTCGGGACAGGGTGGAGCCCCGTGAGCCAGCCGCTGTACCTCAGATCAGTTCCGACCAGGGGGAAGCCCTGTGAGCCAGCGGCAGCAGGTCTGCCTGGGCCAGGGTGGAACCCCGTGAGCCAGCCACTGTGCCTCAGGTCAGACCGGACCAAGGTGGATCTCCGTGAGCCAGCCGCTGCACCTCTGTCCGGGCCAAGGTGGAACCTTTGAGTCAGCAGCTCTGCCTCAGGTTAGACCAGGCCATGGTGGAGCCCCGTGAGCCAGCCACTGTGTCTCAGGTCAGACCAGGCCAGGATGGAGTCCCTTGAGCCAGCCACTGCACTTCAGGTCAGTCGGGCCAGGGTGCATCTCCGTTAGCCAGCCACTGTGCCTCTGTCTAGGGCCAGGGTGTAGCCCTGTGAGACAGCCACTGCGCCTCTGTCCGGGCCAGGGTGGAGCCCCGTGAGCCAGACGCTGCACTTCTGGCCGGGCCAAGGTGGATCCCTGTGAGCCAGCCGCTGCACCTCTGGCCGGGCCAGTGTGGAACCCGTGAGGCAGCCGCTGTGCCTCAGGTCAGACCGGGCCAAGGTGGAGCCCCGTGAGCCAGCCGCTGCGCCTCTTTCCGGGCCAGGGTGGAGCCCTTGAGCCAGCAGCTGCGCCTCAGGTAAGACAGGGCCATGGTGGAGTCCCGTGAGCCAGACACTCTGCCTCTGTCCGGGCTGGGGTGGAGCCCCGTGAGCAAGACTCTGTGCCTCAGGTCAGTTCGGGCCAGGGTGGAGCCCTGTGAGCCAGCCGCTGCTCCTTTGGGCACTCATGTGCCAAAGATACAAAGCTAAATTAACACAAAACTTTGCAATATTGTACAATAATAGGATGTAGTTTTGTTGGTAAACATAAAATTATACACAGCAATGTAAATTAAATGCCATTAAGTACAAAGACATTATGCATGACATTTATAATGAACAACAATACTGTACAGTATATAATGTATGAAATAAACCGCAGACAGTAAATAGAGAAGGCTTTTTTCTTACCTTTTCATCTAACGTCAGTGCCAGCCAGATACGGGATGAATCCAATTCTAGGTCACGGCTGTTGTAAGTGCGCCAGGCTGGATAATGTCTGCAGGTCCACAAGAAGATCCGACCAGTCACTCTCTGACATCTTCTACATCTGGTTAGACGGAGAGGTAAAATAATGAGACTTAGTCACAACTATAGGCTATACACAGTAGAGGTGTCCACCATAGCCTTATCTCACATATGGACAATATAGAATGCAGAGAAAATGGCCGATTCATAAAGTTTCTGTGGTACAGGATCAGCCAAGAGGGATTAATCTCAGATATGGATTCCGTTTTTGGCTGATTGATATCACACCCTTTAGTCCCCAGACTCTCACAGACTTAATGTCTGCAATCACATACACAGCCCTTCTTTGCATACAAGTGTGAACCTCGTTAACTCAGCAGGAGAGATCATGGAGGGATGTGTGTTCTAGCTTTTCCAGTAGACGGGATGACTCCAGGCGATCATCAAAGGGAATATGGTATTATGATGATATTTTACAAGGGGAAAATCCTACAGTCGCGACAATAAATTTTTCGGGTGCGCAAGTCTTGAATGGACGCATCAAGTCCAAACACGGCACTGCTGGAATCGGGGAAAAGGTCCAAACACTGAACTCCCTACCCAAGGGGATCTGGGGGGTCATTCCTGGTGTCTATGCGATGGGAATCTCACCACGGACCCCGTCATACCCCTCGCCTGATTCTACGGTCATTGGGCAAGGAGTTATGGTTGTATATATTTTTCTGGTCCTAGGATTTAGGGCTGGGCCTCTTCTCCTGGTGACATCACACAGGGAGGAGACCAGGACAGGTATATGGTCTCAGACCAGGAAGAGAGGGGAATTCGGATCCTGGGAGAGATGTGAGGACACATGTCCTGTCGCTGACTTAAGGAAGTGCCCTAGGGCTTAACAGCTGGAGGCCTCAGTGAACCAGACTGCAGATTTGTTTGCTATTCTTTTTCTTTTTTAATCCCACTTTATTTTTCTGTACTGTATTCCTTGTTTTTACCTGTATTTGCTTGACCATCCTCTGATGTGTATTCTGTATACGTTAGCGGCTAGTACCGACCCACTTGGGTTAATAAATATATAAAATTTATAAAGCTCGTTTCATGTTATCCTACAAACCTAGGTACTCAGGGGTAGTGAGTGGAAGGTAAGAGAGGTGAACGCAGGTAGGCCAAGCGGTATCCTTCACGGTCTCCCTGTCGAACTCCTTCTCTCTGGGGCTGATTCAGGAGCTGTCAATATGATCTGGCATCTGAGTGACACGTCTGTTTCCTTTTCATGAGGGTCAAGGTGTAGATTCGGGTTCAGAGCCGAGCGGTCACACATACATCAGGTATAATCCCGTCCACAAAACAAGCAGCGCTGACAACGTAGCAGTAACTTCTTCTATGATAGTAATACTCATGAAGGGGATCTTATGCTATACGTACTTGTGAGAGGCTTCGAACAGTAAGATCCAGCAGTCCTAACCCATTACCGAACCAGGACCTTGCTCATAGGGTTCTGTCCTTCATTGCTGTCCTGAAAAATATGACAGAAAACCTTACAATACATTTTATGTAGCTGCATTTTATGTACCATACTATTACGTCATGCTCAGTGCTTTAATAGTACAACACAGTGTTGTAGAAGGCACAGGAGCCTGCCCAATATTCCAGGCCTGGACCAATAACAATCTGCAAGTTATCTTCAGGATTTCCTGATCCTTCATACAGACATGTGAGAAGATAATGTCAGTGAGGGTCCTGGCACTAGAGGGGCCCCCCGCCTCATAATGTAGTCAGAAATTTCTCCTGCCCGGCTCTACTGACTACAATGGAGACGCTAACAGGGTAATGGAGGAAGAGAGGGAAGGAGAGCGACAAGTGGAGACAATATTACCAGTGCTTAGGCTCTGTTCATATTATGTCTGAGGTTTCATTTTGACATACTTGCCTATAAATAAATACTGCATGTAACAGTCGGCCTCGCACGTGTATATATCATATATAGGCCACCATTGTAAGAGCAAGTATAGCACAGTATACATTATACCACACACATCATGTCTGATGGAGCATCATATCTGTTATATGATGGGCAGAATAATGCACAAAGAAGCTCATATGAACAGAGACTAATAATGGACATTACAGTGAATTCAGTTCAGCACTGACCGCATCCAGCTTTATTCTTTTGTTTTTACAGCAAAACATCCTGTACATGACATCACACATTCACTGCCCCTGACTATGAGACCCCCAGCCGACTACCCAGTATCTGCACAAACACAGCGATTCCCACCATCTCATATGGCTCTGTCTCCCACAGTCCCTGGCACAGCCTGTCTTCTCCAGACAGGGAGCATTATGGGAAGGGTTAACACATAAAAAAACAGCTTTTCTACAATGTGTGGCCTCAGCCAAAAGGTATTTTCCAGGGTAAAGGAAAAATGTTGCTGACAGCCAGGAATGCTGTATGATAAAATAAGTGTTACTAAGCCCCCTCCGGCCTTCACCACTGCTCCAATGGCAGGGCCCTGGTACTCTCCTTTCATCTATGGATTTTCAACAGTGACATCAATGACAATCCCCCAGCCCCTGCAGCCAAACAGCAGTAGTAGTAGTACATGTGGGAGTCGGTGACATCATTGTTGTAGGAGACCAGCGCTGCAGAGATGACATGACTGACTACAGCACATGACAGATGGGGCTGCAGCGGCCATGGGGATGGTCAATGATGTCATTGCTGGAGCACTGGAACCAGAGACTGCCAGAAGGGATAGGGAGCTTTCCATTGGAACAATGTGGAGGGCTAGGCTGGGAAGAGACATGAGCAATACTTCTGTTTTTATTGTTTACATCATTCTCAGCCATCAGCAAAATTTTACTTTAATCCAGAAAACCGCCATATCTGCCGCCTGACTCACCTCCCTGAATATGTGGCCTGGGTTCATGGGTCATCCCTACCTTATCACCATTTTCAAGTCACCTCCACCCCACCTTGTAAACACTTTGATAGCAAAGAAACAACATGGACACTGCACATACCAGGACAAATACAGCAACATCTGTGGGCATCTAATTCCCATTTTGTAAGCTGATTCTGCCCCATTGTTGGCTATGAAAGGCTCCTGGTGTGAGGTACAAGTGGCGTGATCCACATCAAAATGGTGACTGACTGATACTATAGGGTTCACTAGGCCTTCATACAGACAAAAGACTGAGCGTGTCACAATGAAGCTCCTCGGCAACCAGACAGGAACCATGACCTCACAAAGGGCCCTTGTCTGCTGGACAGCCATGATACAGTTATGTTATAGGATAGGAAAGTATATAGTAATCCATGGCAGACATCCCATAAATTGTGTGAAGGGGAAAGCATGTGCACGTATGGTTGGCCTCAGTGGTCTGGGCAAAAGGCGGCCATTAACAATGGAAAAAGCTAAACCAATGTACATAGTCCCAAAGACTGTATATATAATGTAAATGTTCTTCTATATCTTCCCCATACACTCTTCTAGTCTCTGCCAGCTGTTTTTTGGTATATTTGGAAATTTGCATATAAATACATTAAGAAAAATGTGTATATATATATATATATATATATATATATATATATATGATACACAAATATATATGATATGCAAAAAATCTATAATATTTGTATGTATAAAGTGGAGCCCCAGCAATCATGAGAATGGTGATCCTGTGTCCCCCATCATGTATGAGCGGACAGACGTGTGTAAGTGACGCCACAGATGTCTGTGCACTCTCCATTCTGCTCACTTAGCCATCTCCTTATCTTCTTACATGAGTTGCCCCAGATAACAGCTTGCTATCGGCCCAGTCTTTCCTAGTTACCCCCTGTACATCATGTCCTGGCTTCCATTACCCAGAAGGAAACAGCAGGCAGGATTTACAAAAAATAAAGAAATAGATGAACAAACAGTCTCAGTTTTATAATAGATTTCCCTGGAATGGCGGCCACTGGTGAGGGAGGGGAGTACTTAGTGTAAGGAATTGTCACATTCTAGCAAAAATGTTGGCAATAACATGGTTACATCGCCCACTATAGGACATTTGTGCTGACACTTTATAACAAACAATCCGTTCATCCGTTCCTTCAGCATTAACATTACTTGGTAACTGGATCACAAAGCTGCCATACTGCACAGCGGCCACTAGATGGAGCCGCTGCCTAAATTTACTTTCTACATACCTGGAATACCAGCTCCTCCTCCTGGCTGTGGATTCTGCTATCAGCGGCCGGGTGCTCTCCTCCTGGGTGTAGCTCCTCCTCCTGGGTGTGGCTCCTTCTCCTTTTGGCTGCTTCCCCTTCTTCAGTGTGTAGACTGCCGGCATGTGCACTTTCCGTTGGCAGGTATCTGGATCCAGGTATACCTGGATTGTGACGTCACATTCTCGAGACCTCTAGTCATGTGACTGAGTAGAAAGGGGCGGAGCCTATAGGCGATGAGGCTCTGGTCGTATATACTGTGCTGATACTGATACTGCCATGAGTTGTGTCCTATATGCTCATGTCAGTGATGGTGACTGTATGGCAGTATTAGTATGGCACTGTATGGCAGCATTCACATGGGCTCTGTGTGTATAGGCAGAGTAAGATGTGATCTGACACCATAAGTACAAGTAGTATATACGTATATAGGCATTATATGTTACAAGTCATATGACATTATATGGACCAATTTATGTCACTGTTCACATGGCACCATATGATACTACTAATATGAGCGCTGTATGACACATAATTCTGACTATATGATGTTATTTATATGGACATTGTGTGACTTTTTATATGGGGTACATGTATAAATTGGATTCTATCACCTACTATATACGGACAGTGTATGAGTATTTATTTGGTGTACATATATATAGTGGATTCTATCAGCTGTACGAACATTGTATGACTTTTTATGCAGTACTTTTTATGCAGTGGGTACGGAAAGTATTCAGATCCCTTTAAATTTGTCACTCTTTGTTTCATTGCAGCCATTTGCTAAAAGCAAAAAAGTTCATTTTATTTCTCATTAATGTACACTCAGCTCCCCATTTTGACAGAAAAAACCCCAGAAATGTAGATATTTTTGCAAATTTATTAAAAAAGAAAAACTGAAATATCACATGGTCATAAGTATTCAGACCCTTTGCTCAGTATTGAGTAGAAGCCCCTTCCTTTTGAGCACCTACCGTGTTTCCCCGAAAATAAGACACCCCCGAAAGTAAGACATAGGAGACGTTTCAGAGAATTGCCCAATATAAGGCATCCCCCGAAAGTAAGACGTATGTTCCCGAACAGAACATATGGTATATACGGTATGTGAGGCCACGGACCGAACCCCACAATCACTGCTATCATTATACTCTGGGCTCTTTGAAAAGACCCCGGAGTATAATAATCGGAGGCCCAGAGTTGGTGAGAGAACATAAAAAAACAATGTACTTACCTCTCCTACGCTTCACCAGGCTTCGGGCCTGTTTGGTGACGTCAGCAGACGTCATTTTGCGTCGCGACGTTGGCCCGCGTCACGTGACGCCGACCTGGTCCAACATTGAAGAAGGCCAAAATAGCCTGGAGTGGACCGGAGCGAGGAACAGGTAAGCAACGTTGTTTTTTTATGTTTCTATCCTCCCCTGGGTCTCCGATCATTATACTCTGGGGTCTGAAAAGACCCCAGAGTATAATAATTGTTCATGGGTGGTCTACAATGGGACATATAATAGTGTGTGCAGGGGCCACTATGGGGCAAAATACTCAGTGCAGGGGCCACTATGGGGAATAATAGTGTGTGCAGGGGCCACTATTGGAAGGTGAACCTTCTG
>CAMRHE010001339.1:0-127173 GCA_947044405.1 Leptodactylus fallax
ACGTTCAGTTGCGTATTGCTTGCTATGTCTTTGCCCCCTACAGTTATGATTCTGTATGTGCCTGTATACTTAATAACTGGCTTGGATGATTCTCTGTATTTGTAGGTTTTGTGAATCTTTTTCTGGCCTTTTTGGTCTGTTATTCAGTTTCCTCTTTTTCACATCACTTTCTGTAGAAACATATTGTTAGTTAGTGTCAGTGCTGGTGGTGAGAGAGGTCGGCAGGACACTTTACTTTCAGCCTCCCTCCTGACATTGGGTGGTGACCGTATATTTTTCACCTCCAGAGAGACATTCTTGTCTATTCAGTTTCCTTGTATTTCTTGACCTTCCTGAAAAACAGCCGCAATCTTCATCTCCTCAGACGTTCCTCTCAGCCAAATCCTGTCACATGCAGGAACAGAGATGGGTGTCTACAGTTCGGGTTCACGCTCCTCTCGTTTCTTTCTCCCTCAATTTAGACCTAGTGAAAACAAATTTCCAAAGACTCTGGAGTTCGTTGACTTCCTGCATTCGAGAGGGGACTCCTCTTTTACTTTGACCCGATTCCACATCTTTGTCCTCACTGTTTGATATCAGCTCATTGTCAAATGAATAAGATGTAATCAAGCACATGAAGTGTGTAATATCGGAGCTCCTTTATCTTCAGGAGGACGACTGTCCAATATGAGCTTTTTTGGACATCATTCTGAGGACTGACTTCTTGCCCACTTCCTGTAGGATAGTGAATTTTGGCACAATAGGCTACAATTGTAAGTTTCTAAAAGGTTATCAGGAGAGTCAGGCTGTTGTTCCTTCTGGAATCTTCTCACTTTCTCCTCTAATTTAGAACTTTTTGGTTGTCACACCAGAAATGTTCAGTTGACGACTGATGTTGAGCTCTTTATGACTGAGTCTGACCCCATGAGTTTTTACATGAGGGTTGTTATTTCTTGAGTTTGGGTCTTCAGCCTTCTAAATGTCATGGTCATAGTGCATGTGATTATCTCATTCTCCTTGCCCCTTATCCTTCGAGTTGCCTTCAAGATCATTAAGTGAAATTTCTTATTTTTGTAAAACCCTTGTGGTCCGGCACCAACTCCTAGACCTAGCTGTGCAGTTTCTCAGGGAATCATGCAAGGACATTTCAGGAGGGCAGATAAACTGATGAAGGATGATGTCATGGCACATTCTTGGTGTTAGAGTGATAACTTTTGGTTTGCCATTCTGGAGGGGTTTTTGGGTTACTCTCTAGTCTCATCACTTGGTGCTCCAAACAAACTATTTTTGACAGTTATGTTGCTATTACTTTGATATCGCCTCCATTCTGGCTCCCGGTACACCACCTCCATTGTTATCAGATTCTATATGCTCCAATAACTTTTTCTCTACTTTCCATTAGCCAAGAAGCTTTGGTGGAACCACCTTGAAACTTAGTCTTAGAGACAGTAGTTAGGCCATTGGTGAACATAACCAAGTGGGCCCTGTAGGTGAAAAGTCTATCTACATCAGCTTTTTTCCTTAATATTTGTAGGAACATTACGATAGTGGACATGGTGGAAAAGCCAAACTTCATCTTGCTGTGATAGCCAAAGTCTAGTCAAGAATAAGCTTGTAGGGTCCTCCCCTCACCATCCAAGAAAGTACCATCATCACCAAAACCAATGTTATCAACTCTTTTTGTGTTGTGCTTCTTTGTTTTCGCTATTTTTCTTAGAGCCACATAAAGTGTCGCAGCTATGATAGTTCTGGACCTTATTTATGTTTATCGCTAAATCTTATAGGGTGAATAGAAGTCCTGTGTGTGGCCAGACATATCCCAAGATGAGGCATGATCCTGTTACTCTGTTGGTTGTTGTTTATACAGTATGGGTCAGCTTGAGAACGTATCTAATTTGTATCATAATAAATTAGGAAAATTCACAAATTTGCAGAAAGGTAAGTGTGAACACGTCTGTATGTCAAGTCAAGGTAACAAAGTATAGTTGCTTCAAGAGGCAAAAATCTGCCAACGGGTCACAACCTAAATGGGTTTAGTTACTCAATTTTGTTGATCCAGCTTTATCCGATCAGCGTGTTAAGTGGTAGAGATGGGTGAACCACATCTGCACGAATCAGATTCAAAATATTCCAAATTGTTGGGTTTTTAACTAAACCAAACAAATGGCGACTTAAGCTCACAGAAACTAAAATTGCCGCCGCCACATGGCTAAGTAGGAATTAAAGAAAAGACACCTGTATGAGTCACTGACTCACTGTGTGATGTTCTAGCACCACCTGACATCAGCTGTCAGCCTCTCAGCCAATAGTCCATGGTAGGTGGAGACCTTACTGTGCTGATGTCATATACACTATATAAGGTGCTGAAAGCATCATCATGAGTTAGTTACAGTAATGGTGGAGATAGTGAAGGGTCTGTGATTCATCTCACTGCATCATACAGAGCACTCAGTGCCGAAATCTTACAAATAATAGTTAGAAAAGGAGAATTTAATCAGATTCAGTAATTATACAAGCCGATTAGTGATAGAAATCATAAATAAGTGAGGGCACAGCTGTGCTGTTGTGTGAGCTGGGGACTGTTGCATTTCTGCTCTAATACAGAATTACAGACACAGACAGGACAGTTAACCCTAATCTTGTCTAAACCAGTTGTGCAATAGAGCAGTTTCATCTATATAAACATTCTTTAAACATAGTGAAAAATCTTTACTTAAGGGCTTTCCTTGGAAAGAGTTGAAATTTATTCATTAAATACATAGCAACTGTTGTTCTAACAGCAAAGCGCTGATTCTGACTGCGCAAATCTGAAAAAAAAAGTGAAGTGTTTTTTGTTGTTCACCCAATATACAGTCTAGCCTGCGCTAATCTAAAAAAAAATATTTTGTTATTTAATAGGGTTTTTATTTTCTACTCTGCTGAACAAACAATTACACAGTGTGACGGAGTGTTGTTAATCTAAAAAAAGAATCTCCATTTTTTTTTTTTTGTGTTAACCCAATATACCGTCTAGCCTGCTCTAATCTAAAAAACATAAACCTGCATTATTTAAGGCTGGCTGACTTTTCCTGAAATACTTGTTTGTATAAAAAAAGACAACAAAAACAAAAAAAGACAAACACAGTGTCAGGATTGTTGCAATCACTATAATTAAATTAAGCATTGTGTGCAGTAAAAAAAAAAATGGCTGGAAAAAATCAGGACAGGGAACTGGAAAGTATTAACAATAAGAATGTGGATGGTAACAGCAACACTACTTCTGGTATTGACAGCCCCATCAGTAGCCGCAGTGTTGCTGTACAGTACTTCCTGAAAATAAAGATGTTTTTGAAAGCAGTGAACCTCAATATTGAGTGAGAGTTTTGAGTGTTCCTCCTCAACATATAATCTACCATGCTGTCTATTTGTACTGTCATCCATATCTTCTCCTTTATCTTCACTGACACAGATCCCATTCTCTAGTATGCATGTGACATCTTCTGAGAGAGATATTCCTCATAGTCCATGACTTCCTCTTCTTCCTCCTCTTTTTGATGAGGTGGATGTGAACGGCCAGTGTTTTTTTTTTTATGTAGAGGAGTTGGAAGTGGAAGATATGAGTGATGGTGGAGATAGTAGTGCAGGGGTGTGCTACTAGTGGTAGTGCTGGTAGGGGCACGAGGGGGAAACCTATTAGGAATTGTGAGGGCATACAGAAATCCCATTGTCATGATGGGTCACAAAAGTTGGGAAGATTTTATTATTGAATCCGATGATTCTATTATAGATCAGACATGTCAACCAGGTAAGGGTGAGCAGGGCCATCTAATTATCTTTAGAGGATGGGTCAGCAGAGTCATCTTATTACCACCAGAGGGCAGAGTCATCAGAGTGATCTTAATATCATTAGAGGACAGGGTCAGTAGAGTCATCTCATTATTGTTAAATAGTCATTTCATTATTATAAGATGGGGTGAGTTAATGTTATCTAGCTATCCTATCTATCTATCTATACCTGTATATCTATCTATCTATCTATCTATCCATATCTATCTATCTCATATCTATCTATCTCATATCTATCTATGTATGTATCTATACCTGTATATCTCCTATCTATCTATCTATCTATCTATCTATCTATCTATCTCCTATCTATCTCCATATCTATATATCTATACCTGTATATCTCCTATCTATCTCATATCTATCTATCTCATCTATCTATCTATCTATCTATCTATCTATCCATATCTATCTATCTATCTATCTCATATCTATCTCATATCTATCTATCTATCTATCTCATATCTATCTATCATATCTATCTATCTATCTCCTATCTATCTCATATCTATCTCATCTATCTATCTCATATCTATCTATCTATCTATCTATCTCATATCTATCTATCTCACATCTATCTATCTATCTCATATCTATCTATCTATCTATCTATCTATCTCATATCTATCTATCTATCTCATCTATCTATCTATCTCCTATCTATCTATCTATCTATCTATCTATCTATCTATCTATCTCATATCTATCTATCTATCTCATATCTATCTATCTCACTATCTATCTATCTATCTATCTCATATCTATCTATCTATCTAATATCTATCTATCTATCTTATCTCATACTATCTATCTATCTATCTATCTATCTCATATCTATCACTTGTATTTGTTCCCTTTCAGTATACATATGGTCTCTATTATATACAGCTTTACCTCCTACATTTATAGTTTATATTTGATCCTAAGCTTTTATTTTCCATCCGTTCTATAGAACATTTTGGATCACGTAGTATCGGTAGTAGTGATGGAATCTGATCGGTGCCACTTACAGCCTCTTGTTTTTCTATGATCAGGGTGTTAAGTGTCGCTCCGCTGCCAAGAGAAACATTTACTTTGTTATTTTATTAGAGGATAAAATTTGATCCGTCACTTTGGGTTGGGGTCGGTGCCCCCATCCCCCAGAAGTAACCCTATAAACTCTATCTATATAAAGTGGCTGCAGCCCGGTATCTCCGGATCCATCAGCTCCACGCACAGAGCCGTCAGCGTTACATGACATATTCTGCATAATGAGCTGTAAATATCCGGCTCTGACCCCGCCGTGCTGCAGATCATCATTTTCTCTTTTCATTTGTTTTTATATTTTTTAGAGGAATTGTCCATCACTAGAGGTTACTCCACAAGTTGCCCCCTATCCATAGGATGGGGAGGTGTAACCTGCTGAGCAGTGACCCCCAAACCCCAGTTTGAATGAGGCGACTGGTCAGAAATGCGTTCATTTGAGTGATGACCACGCTCGGACTGGCGGCACGCATTTCTGAATAGTCTCTCCATTCAAACTGGGGTGCAAAGCAGTGGTGGGGGTCCCCGCAGTGGAGAACTCCTTTAAGTTTATAGAGACTGAACAACACCTTTAACCCATTAGTGGCTGGCGTATAGACATTCTATGTCAATTGTGGCGGAATAATGCGGGGTGTTCTGCATGCTCAGGTGTGGGAGAGTGGCTGTGATACTTTTGGGCATTTATCCTATTAGATGTCGCAGTTAATAGTAACCCCAACATCTAAAGGTTTTGGAGGGAGGGGGCTCCATTTTAGAGGCAGATGATTTTTCATGGCAGCTTAATGAAGGCCCCCAGGGCTGCCTATGTACATGCCTATTAGGCTGTGCCAAAGGCATAAAATAACAGGTATTATAATGCAATACACTACACAGGTAGAGCAATGCATAATAGCAGTGATCAGAAGATCGCGGGTTAATGTCCCCCAGAAGGGCAAAAGATAGTATTAAATAAACTGAAATTAAGGTTTTTTTTGTTTTGTTTTTTAAATAAATAAATATAAATAAATGTATTTATTCCAAAAATGTTTAATAAAAAATAAAAAAAATGAAAACATAACACACATATTAGATATTGCGGCGTCCGTAAGGACCCTGGCAATACCACTATAATATTATTTTACCCGCATGCTGAACGGCGTAAAAAAAAAATCTAAATATATGATACCAGAATTGGCTTTTTTTGTTTGTCGGCCACTGAAAAAGCTTTATAAAAAACGATCAAAAAGCGTTATGTTACCAAAATGGCATCCATAAAAACATCAGGCCTTCCCACAAAAAATAAGCCCTCATACAATTCCATTAACAGAAAACAATGTATCAGGTTATTTCAGCCGCACAGTAAATAGCACAAAATTTATAGCATAAAAAGTCAAAGGCAAAATTGCTGCTTTTTTCTATTCCTTCCCAGAAAGAGTTAACTCAAGTTAGGTATATCTATACCAAAATAGCGACATTACACACTACAGCTTGTCCCACAAAATAACATACCCTCATACACTTACATTGACCGACAAATAAAAAAAGCCTTAGAATTTAGTATGTGACAGGCCAGTCACCTAGGGGTTAAAGAGGCTGTCCTGGAATTTTTTATTTATGGTCTATCCTAAGGATCTGATTGGTGCAGGGATGACAGCTGGCCACTGCAGGGATCTCCTGTTCAGGGATACATCCAATCCTTGTTCTATAGGGGACACAGAGCTACCTGCTTCTGGCTCTGTGCTCTCAGTGCGGGGTCCAGCTGTTGACCCCCGCTGCTCAGCTGTTTATGTTCTATCCTAAAGATAGGCCATACATAAAAAACAATTCCCGGACAACCCCTTTTTATTCATAAACTGATTTACTGGAGCTGGAGGTAAGAGGCGGAGCTATGAGGAGAAATTGTGAGCATACTCTGTCCCCTATTGATTTGTATGGGAGAGCATTGTGTGCATGCTCTATGGCATATGCAGAGGTCACTGTACAGGAAGTGGAGTTGTCTCCCCCAAGTGACCTCAGTAGGAGATAGTTGTGGGCATGCTCAGTGACATGTGCAGATCATTGTATAGGAGGTAAGTTCTCCCCATGACCTACTGACATAATTGCCATCGTGTGGAAAGAGACATTAGAATTATTCCAAAATACAGACCCAAGAAAGGAACCCTTAAAATGACAGAACCCAGAACACCACACCATGTACAGACTCCAGACCAAACCTCATCTAATTAGAGACACAAAAAGAAAACTTACCTGCTTTTACCCCCAGACCAAAGATTTATATATATCCCAAACTGTTTGTAGAGAAGAGGAGGAGGTGAACTGTCCTCGTTCCCTATTGACTTATATAAGAGACTGTAGTGAGCATGCTCTGACATGTGCAGAGGTCACTGTACAGGGAGGATGAGAAGGTGCTCTGCCCCCTCATCCATTGACTTCTGTGGGAAAGTGCTGTGTGCATACTCTGTAACATATCACAGTGTAGAGAGAAGGAAAAGCTGAGCAGTTTTCAACATCCATTGACTTCTATAGGAGAGAATAATGAGCATTCTCTGTGACATGCTTAGAAATAACTGTGTAGACAGTAGGAAAATCTGAGTGGTCCTCATCATCCATCGACTTCTATAGAAGAGTGTAATGAGCATGCTCTGTGACCTCTACACAGAGATGAAGGTGAGCTGTCCCCTCATCCATTGATTTTTATAGGTTTGTGTAGTGAGCATGCTCTGTGACCTGTACAGAAAGGGTGAGGAGGGTAGCTGTCCCCATCATCCATTCACTTCTATTGGAGAATGCAGTGAGCATGTTCTGTGATCTGTACAAAGAGGGGGAGAAGGTACATGGTCGTCTCATCCATTGACTTCTATGGGAGAGTGTAGTGAGCATGCTCCATGATATGTGCAGAGGTCACCTATTATCAGTAGTGGATCCTGATCTTGTCTTATATGCTTTCAACTGACACAGTTAATGTCTCATATGGTAACTACCAGACCCATCATCCTGCACAATATACTGAGCATTGCGTGTGTGTCTGCACTGGTCACATGACTTGCTGGATGTTGTGTGACTGGATCAATGGGGTCCTCCAATCAGGAAACTCACAATGTAGGAACTTCTCATGAAAGAAGAGAACAAAGTGATTACATTTAATGACCTGCTACATACTTGGTGGGTCATTGTTTAAAGGGTTTCTCCATGTATCCTTAAGATAGCCAATCAATTTTGGTGGAGTTTCAACTCCTGGCACTCCCACCCATCAGCTGTTACACCCCAGGACCCACCCCAGAAGCGAAGAGGTAAAAAGTAACACAATCTGAAACAATAAGAATTCTACAAGAATCTGAGCTTGAGCCTGAATCCGAACCTGAGCCCAAGCCCTAACCTGAGCTCTAACACAAGCCCTAACCTGAGCTCTAACACAAGCCCTAACCTGAGCTCTAACACAAGCCCTAACCTGAGCTCTAACACAAGCCCTAACCTGAGCTCTAACACAAGCCCTAACCTGAGCTCTATCACAAGCCCTAACCTGAGCTCTAAAATGAACCCGAATCTGAGCCACCAAATATGAGACTGATGTAAGTCCTAGAGAAGTGTCAGCCTCTCATTATCCCGTACCCCCAGTGTCAGCCTGTCATTATCGTGTATCCCGAGTGTCATTATCCTGTACCCCAGTGTCAGCCTGTCATTATCCTGTACCCCAAGTGTCAGCCTGTCATTATCCTGTACCCCAAGTGTCAGCCTGTCATTATCCCGTACCCCCAGTGTCAGCCTGTCATTATCGTGTACCCCGAGTGTCAGCCTGTCATTATCCTGTACCCCAAGTGTCAGCCTGTCATTATCCTGTACCCCGAGTGTCAGCCTGTCATTATCCTGTACCCCCAGTGTCAACCTGTCATTATCCTGTACCCCGAGTGTCAGCCTGTCATTATCCTGTACCCCCAGTGTCAACCTGTCATTATCCCGTACCCCCAGTGTCAGCCTGTCATTATCCTGTACCCCCAGTGTCAGCCTGTCATTATCCTGTACCCCGAGTGTCAGCCTGTCATTATCCTGTACCCCGAGTGTCAGCCTGTCATTATCCTGTACCCCGAGTGTCAGCCTGTCATTATCGTGTACCCCGAGTGTCAGCCTGTCATTATCCTGTACCCCGAGTGTCAGCGTGTCATTATCCTGTACCCCCAGTGTCAGCCTGTCATTATCCTGTACCCCAAGTGTCAGCCTGTCATTATCCCGTACCCCCAGTGTCAGCCTGTCATTATCCTATACCCCCAGTGTCAGCCTGTCATTATCCTGTACCCCCAGTGTCATCCTGTCATTATCCTGTACCCCGAGTGTCAGCCTGTCATTATCCTGTACCCCCAGTGTCAGCCTGTCATTATCCTGTACCCCAAGTGTCAGCCTGTCATTATCCCGTACCCCCAGTGTCAGCCTGTCATTATCCTGTATCCCGAGTGTCATTATCCTGTACCCCAGTGTCAGCCTGTCATTATCCTGTACCCCAAGTGTCAGCCTGTCATTATCCCGTACCCCCAGTGTCAGCCTGTCATTATCCCATACCCCCAGTGTCAGCCTGTCATTATCCTGTACCCCCAGTGTCAGCCTGTCATTATCCTGTACCCCCAGTGTCAGCCTGTCATTATCCTGTACCCCGAGTATCAGCCTGTCATTATCGTGTACCCCGAGTGTCAGCCTGTCATTATCCTGTATCCTGAGTGTCATTATCCTGTACCCCAGTGTCAGCCTGTCATTATCCTGTACCCCAAGTGTCAGCCTGTCATTATCCCGTACCCCCAGTGTCAGCCTGTCATTATCCTATACCCCCAGTGTCAGCCTGTCATTATCCTGTACCCCCCAGTGTCAGCCTGTCATTATCCTGTACCCCGAGTGTCAGCCTGTCATTATCCTGTACCCCGAGTGTCAGCCTGTCATTATCCTGTACCCCCAGTGTCAGCCTGTCATTATCCTGTACCCCCAGTGTCAGCCTGTCATTATCCTGTACCCCCAGTGTCAGCCTGTCATTATCCTGTACCCCCGAGTGTCAGCCTGTCATTATCCTGTACCCTGAGTGTCAGCCTGTCATTATTCTGTACCCCAAGTATCAGCCTGTCATTATCCTGTACCCCGAGTGTCAGCCTGTCATTATCCTGTACCCCGAGTGTCAGCCTGTCATTATCCTGTACCCCGAGTGTCAGCCTGTCATTGTCCAGTATGTCAGTAACAGTATACACTCAGCAGACTGTCTCTTGGAGATATTTATATAAAGTTTAATGTTATTTTAATGTTAAAATAAATGACAGGCAGAGAGAGCTGTACCCCAAAACCAAGAGGTATCAGCCATGTGGAAACGTACAGAATGTTTATCAGCTCTGTGGTTACAATGTGATATTATATCCTCTAAATAGTATCATTAATAACACCGCAGAATGAACGTCTGTCCAAAGTTTTACAAACTTCCTGAGGAACAATTAATTCAGCTCACGAATCTGCTGTTAATCTTTAGTTACATTTTATTGTAAAGGATAATAAAAGTGCAGGGTCTTTTACTGGGCCACCGTGGACGTCCTCCAATACACGACCGCTGTGGTCTCTGCTGCAGAGAGGTGGCTGAGCACAAGAAATACAACAGGCAAACATACATACATTACATTACTTATCCTGTATTATACTCCAGAGCTGCGCTCACTATTCTGCTGGTACAGTCACTGTGTACATACATTACATTACTTATCCTGTACTGATCCTGAGTTACATCCTGTATTATACTCCAGAGCTGCTCTCACTATTCTGCTGGTACAGTCACTGTGTACATACATTACATTACTTATCCTGTACTGATCCTGAGTTATATCCTGTATTATACTCCAGAGCTGCACTCACTATTCTGCTGGTACAGTCACTGTGTACATACATTACATTACTTATCCTGTATTATACTCCAGAGCTGCGCTCACTATTCTGCTGGTGCAGTCACTGTGTACATACATTACATTACTTATCCTGTATTATACTCCAGAGCTGCACTCACTATTCTGCTGGTACAGTCACTGTGTACATACATTACATTACTTATCCTGTACTGATCCTGAGTTACATCCTGTATTATACTCCAGAGCTGCGCTCACTATTCTGCTGGTACAGTCACTGTGTACATACATTACATTACTTATCCTTTACTGATCCTGAGTTACATCCTGTATTATACTCCAGAGCTGCGCTCACTATTCTGCTGGTGCAGTCACTGTGTACATACATTACATTACTTATCCTGTACTGATCCTGAGTTACATCCTGTATTATACTCCAGAGCTGCGCTCACTATTCTGCTGGTACAGTCACTGTGTACATACATTACATTACTTATCCTGTACTGATCCTGAGTTACATCCTGTATTATACTCCAGAGCTGCGCTCACTATTCTGCTGGTGCAGTCACTGTGTACATACATTACATTACTTATCCTGTACTGATCCTGAGTTACATCCTGTATTATACTCCAGAGCTGCGCTCACTATTCTGCTGGTGCAGTCACTGTGTATATACATTACATTACTTATCCTGTACTGATCCTGAGTTACAGCCTGTATTATACTCCAGAGCTGCGCTCACTATTCTGCTGGTGCAGTCACTGTGTACATACATTACATTACTTATCCTGTATTATACTCCAGAGCTGCGCTCACTATTCTGCTGGTACAGTCACTGTGTACATACATTACATTACTTATCCTGTACTGATCCTGAGTTACATCCTGTATTATACTCCAGAGCTGCACTCACTATTCTGCTGGTGCAGTCACTGTGTACATACATTACATTACTTATCCTGTACTGATCCTGAGTTACATCCTGTATTATACCCCAGAGCTGCGCTCACTATTCTGCTGGTACAGTCAGTGTGTACATACATTACATTACTTACCCTGTACTGATCCTGAGTTACATCCTGTATTATACTCCAGAGCTGCGCTCACTATTCTGCTGGTGCAGTCACTGTGTACATACATTACATTACTTATCCTGTACTGATCCTGAGTTACACCCTGTATTATACTCCAGAGCTGCGCTCACTATTCTGCTGGTGCAGTCACTGTGTACATACATTACATTACTGATCCTGTACTGATCCTGAGTTAAATCCTGTATTATACTCCAGAGCTGCACTCACTATTCTGCTGGTACAGTCACTGTGTACATACATTACTGATCCTGAGTTACACCCTGTATTATACTCCAGAGCTGCGCTCACTATTCTGCTGGTGCAGTCACTGTGTACATACATTACATTACTGATCCTGTACTGATCCTGAGTTAAATCCTGTATTATACTCCAGAGCTGCACTCACTATTCTGCTGGTACAGTCACTGTGTACATACATTACATTACTTATCCTGTACTGATCCTGAGTTACATCCTGTATTATACTCCAGAGCTGCGCTCACTATTCTGCTGGTGCAGTCACTGTGTACATACATTACATTACTTATCCTGTACTGATTGGTGTGACCTTTACCATTTGCCTTCTTCTGGGTACAGATTTTGGTCAGACCTGGTCATGGAGGTTGTTCCTGCCGCCATCTTGGAGAACTAAGCACAGATGTTCTGTGGATTTAGGCTTGGTCCAATCTGTCTGTCTGTTTTTGTCATCCTAGACAGACTGATGTAGGTTTGTTCTTATAGACACCTACAAATATAGTCACAGATCATCTGACAGTCTGCAGAGACTTCACCCTGTATCTATGTGGAAAGAGGAACTAGGGGCGCTCCCTGTTATGGGTTTGCCGAAATTGATTTCTTCATCACAAATTGGAAGTGAAATTATACTTTTATACCCGGGAATCTCTTCAGACCTCAGAGGATAATAATCCGAGGCCCAGGGGAGGTGCGGAAACAAAGCAGGGCCAGGAGAGCTAATATGGCGACTATAAGACATATTATAGAACTACTACCTGTCCAGGGAATGAAGACACAGGAAGTCACAGAGATAGGAGGAAGTGACCGCACAGGAAGAAGAGACTGCACAGTAGGAAGAAGAGACTGCACAGGAGGAAGAAGAAGAGACTGCACAGGAGGAGGAAGAGACTACACACAGAGACTGCACAGGAGGAAGAGATTGCACACAGGGACTGCACAGGAGGAAGAAGAGACTGCACAGGAGGAGGAAGAGACTGCACAGGAGGAAGAAGAGACTGCACAGGAGGAGGAAGAGACTGCACAGGAGGAGGAAGAGACTGCACACAGAGACTGCACAGGAGGAAGAGACTGCACAGGAGGGGGAAGAGACTGCACAGGAGGAGGAAGAGACTGCACAGGAGGAGGAAGAGACTGCACACAGAGACTGCACAGGAGGAAGAGACTGCACACAGGGACTGCACAGGAGGAAGAAGAGACTGCACAGGAGGAGGAAGAGACTGCACACAGTGACTGCACAGGAGGAGGAAGAGACTGCACAGGAGGGGGAAGAGACAGCACAGGAGGAGGAAGAGACTGAACAGGAGAAAGAGACTGAACAGAAAGAGGAAGAGACTGTACACAGGGACTGCACAGGAGGAGGAAGAGACTGCACAGGAGGAGGAAGAGACTGCACAGGAGGAGGAAGAGACTACACACAGAGACTGCAGAGGAGGAAGAGATTGCACACAGGGACTGCACAGGAGGAAGAGACTGCACAGGAGGAGGAAGAGACTGCACAGGAGGAAGAAGAAGAGACTGCACAGGAGGAGGAAGAGACTACACACAGAGACTGCAGAGGAGGAAGAGATTGCACACAGGGACTGCACAGGAGGAAGAGACTGCACAGGAGGAGGAAGAGACTACACACAGAGACTGCACAGGAGGAGGAAGAGACTGCACACAGAGACTGCACAGGAGGAAGAGACTGCACAGGAGGGGGAAGAGACTGCACAGGAGGAGGAAGAGACTGCACAGGAGGAGGAAGAGACTGCACAGGAGGAGGAACAGACTGCACACAGAGACTGCACAGGAGGAAGAGACTGCACACAGGGACTGCACAGGAGGAAGAAGAGACTGCACAGGAGGAGGAAGAGACTGCACACAGTGACTGCACAGGAGGAGGAAGAGACTGCACAGGAGGGGGAAGAGACAGCACAGGAGGAGGAAGAGACTGAACAGGAGGAGAAAGAGACTGAACAGAAAGAGGAAGAGACTGCACACAGGGACTGCACAGGAGGAAGAAGAGACTGCACAGGAGGAGGAAGAGACTGAACACAGGGACTGTACAGAAGAGACTGAACACAGTGACTGCACAGGAGGAAGAGACTGCCCATAAGGAGTGATGAGCTGAGACCGCTCCTTTAAGCACATGTTCTCTGGCCGGTCTACATTATACAAGGAGTAATTGGCCTGTATTGTGTGTAATGATGAAGGAATTCCCCGTGTTGTGCTCCGCTCGCAGTTAATGCTCCTTACACGCTCCCTACAGGAAGCAGAAACTCTTCATTTGCAGAGAATTAATTGGGGTTTTGGTAATCCAGTTAGCACGGTGCTGCAGGACGCGGGGGCGACGTCTTCGTGTAATTAGGGCTCTCTCCCTGGATGTGTCATCATTCATTACCTCTTCATCCTCTAAGTATCACCCCCAACGTGCTGACACCAAGCAAAGTTCACCGTTTACACGCACGGCCTTATAACGCGCCTCATTAACCACTTTATACAAAGCGGCGGCTGTGGCGGCGAGCAGCACGGTGACATGTGTCATGTGTATGTTAATCCAAGAACCTCAAAGAAATCACGGCTAATAACCGCCTGCATTACAATGTGTCCGCGGGATGGATGACTACAGTGGAGGAGACCATCAACTTACGTAAGGAAGAACATCCTAAACAGCAGAAGCTCTAGCAGAACAAGGCGGGAGCAATCCAGTGGAGGCCAACGGGAAAATAACTTATTGGGGGGCCCCGATCCCACCTCTGACCCTGTATAACAACTACATATAGGACAGGGGATTGGCATGGTTCTCTGCTGGGCATGTATACATCATCATGTTAACTACCAGAAATACCGGGAAAGGGGGAGATAAGATACAAGTTGTCACCAGGAGAGGAGACAGGCTAGAGGTCAAGGCCTGGAGAAAGAAAAGAGCCAAAGGGGTCCAAACTGGAGCTTGGTCACACAGAGCCTTGGGTCAGAGCTAGGAGAGCTGGACTGCAGTGTGGTCAGGAGAAGACATTGATGAGAGCTGAGAATAGAAGCCAGGAACAAGGATGAAACCAGAACCAGAAGACCAGAGTTCAGGAACAGGGAAGGAGTCAGAATCAGAAATCCACAGTCCAGGAGCAAGGAAGAAGTTGGAATTAGGAACCTCCATAAAAAGGCCAGGATTCATAATAATAATAATAATAATAATAATAATAAATTTTATTTATATAGCGCCAACATATTCCACAGCGCTGTACAATATTTAGGGTTCAAGTACTGACAAAAAAGATACATTACAAAGAAATAGTCAATTCACACACTGGGACTGAGGGCCCTGCTCGCAAGAGCTTACAATCTATGAGGTAGAGGTGACACAAGAGCTTACAATCTATGAGGTAGAGGGGGTGACACAAGAGCTTACAATCTATGAGGTAGAGGGGGTGACACAAGAGCTTACAATCTATGAGGTAGAGGAGGTGACACAAGAGCTTACAATCTATGAGGTAGAGGAGGTGACACAAGAGCTTACAATCTATGAGGTAGAGGTGACACAAGAGCTTACAATCTATGAGGTAGAGGAGGTGACACAAGAGCTTACAATCTATGAGGTAGAGGTGACACAAGAGCTTACAATCTATGAGGTAGAGGAGGTGACACAAGAGCTTACAATCTATGAGGTAGAGGAGGTGACACAAGAGCTTACAATCTATGAGGTAGAGGTGACACAAGAGCTTACAATCTATGAGGTAGAGGGGGTGACACAAGAGCTTACAATCTATGAGGTAGAGGAGGTGACACAAGAGCTTACAATCTATGAGGTAGAGGTGACACAAGAGCTTACAATCTATGAGGTAGAGGTGACACAAGAGCTTACAATCTATGAGGTAGAGGAGGTGACACAAGAGCTTACAATCTATGAGGTAGAGGAGGTGACACAAGAGCTTACAATCTATGAGGTAGAGGTGACACAAGAGCTTACAATCTATGAGGTAGAGGAGGTGACACAAGAGCTTACAATCTATGAGGTAGGTGACACAAGAGCTTACAATCTATGAGGTAGAAGTGACACAAGAGCTTACAATCTATGAGGTAGAGGAGGTGACACAAGAGCTTACAATCTATGAGGTAGAGGTGACACAAGAGCTTACAATCTATGAGGTAGAGGAGGTGACACAAGAGCTTACAATCTATGAGGTAGAGGTGACACAAGAGCTTACAATCTATGAGGTAGAGGTGACACAAGAGCTTACAATCTATGAGGTAGAGGAGGTGACACAAGAGCTTACACTCTATGAGGTAGAGGAGGTGACACAAGAGCTTACAATCTATGAGGTAGAGGAGGTGACACAGGAGCTTACAATCTATGAGGTAGAGGTGACACAAGAGCTTACAATCTATAAGGTAGAGAGGGTGACACAAGAGCTTACAATCTATGAGGTAGAGGTGACACAAGAGCTTACAATCTATGAGGTAGAGGTGACACATGAGCTTACAATCTATGAGGTAGGTGATACAAGAGCTTACAATCTATGAGGTAGAGGTGATACAAGAGCTTACAATCTATGAGGTAGAGGGGGTGACACAAGAGCTTACAATCTATGAGGTAGAGGTGATACAAGAGCTTACAATCTATGAGGTAGAGGAGGTGACACAAGAGCTTACAATCTATGAGGTAGAGGAGGTGACACAAGAGCTTACAATCTATGAGGTAGAGGTGACACAAGAGCTTACAATCTATGAGGTAGAGGTGACACAAGAGCTTACAATCTATGAGGTAGAGGTGACACAAGAGCTTACAATCTATGAGGTAGAGGTGACACAAGAGCTTACAATCTATGAGGTAGAGGAGGTGACACAAGAGCTTACAATCTATGAGGTAGAGGAGGTGACACAAGAGCTTACAATCTATGAGGTAGAGGTGACACAAGAGCTTACAATCTATGAGGTAGAGGAGGTGACACAAGAGCTTACAATCTATGAGGTAGAGGGGACACAAGAGCTTACAATCTATGAGGTAGAGGTGACACAAGAGCTTACAATCTATGAGGTAGAGGAGGTGACACAAGAGCTTACAATCTATGAGGTAGAGGTGACACAAGAGCTTACAATCTATGAGGTAGAGGGGGTGACACAAGAGCTTACAATCTATGAGGTAGAGGAGGTGACACAAGAGCTTACAATCTATGAGGTAGAGGAGGTGACACAAGAGCTTACAATCTATGAGGTAGAGGAGGTGACACAAGAGCTTACAATCTATGAGGTAGAGGAGGTGACACAAGAGCTTACAATCTATGAGGTAGAGGTGACACAAGAGCTTACAATCTATAAGGTAGAGAGGGTGACACAAGAGCTTACAATCTATGAGGTAGAGGTGACACAAGAGCTTACAATCTATGAGGTAGAGGTGACACAAGAGCTTACAATCTATGAGGTAGAGGTGACACAAGAGCTTACAATCTATGAGGTAGAGGAGGTGACACAAGAGCTTACAATCTATGAGGTAGAGGAGGTGACACAAGTGCTTACAATCTATGAGGTAGGAGGTGACACAAGAGCTTACAATCTATGAGGTAGAGGTGACACAAGAGCTTACAATCTATGAGGTAGAGGAGGTGACACAAGAGCTTACAATCTATGAGGTAGAGGTGACACAAGAGCTTACAATCTATGAGGTAGAGGGGGTGACACAAGAGCTTACAATCTATGAGGTAGAGGAGGTGACACAAGAGCTTACAATCTATGAGGTAGAGGAGGTGACACAAGAGCTTACAATCTATGAGGTAGAGGTGACACAAGAGCTTACACTCTATGAGGTAGAGGTGACACAAGAGCTTACAATCTATGAGGTAGAGGTGACACAAGAGCTTACACTCTATGAGGTAGAGGAGGTGACACAAGAGCTTACAATCTATGAGGTAGAGGAGGTGACACAGGAGCTTACAATCTATGAGGTAGAGGTGACACAAGAGCTTACAGTCTATAAGGTAGAGAGGGTGACACAAGAGCTTACAATCTATGAGGTATAGGGGGTGACACAAGAGCTTACAATCTATGAGGTAGAGGAGGTGACACAAGAGCTTACAATCTATGAGGTAGAGGTGATACAAGAGCTTACAATCTATGAGGTAGAGGAGGTGACACAAGAGCTTACAATCTATGAGGTAGAGGTGACACAAGAGCTTACAATCTATGAGGTAGAGGGGGTGACACAAGAGCTTACAATCTATGAGGTAGAGGAGGTGACACAACAGCTTACAATCTATGAGGTAGAGGTGACACAAGAGCTTACAATCTATGAGGTAGAGGTGACACAAGAGCTTACAATCTATGAGGTAGAGGAGGGGACACGAGAGCTTACAATCTATGAGGTAGAGGTGACACAAGAGCTTACAATCTATGAGGTAGAGGAGGTGACACAAGAGCTTACAATCTATGAGGTAGAGGAGGTGACACAAGAGCTTACAATCTATGAGGTAGAGGTGACACAAGAGCTTACAATCTATGAGGTAGAGGTGACACGAGAGCTTGCAATCTATGAGGTAGAGGAGGTGACACAAGAGCTTACAATCTATGAGGTAGAGGTGACACAAGAGCTTACAATCTATGAGGTAGAGGGGGTGACACAAGAGCTTACAATCTATGAGGTAGAGGAGGCGACATAAGAGCTTACAATCTATGAGGTAGAGGAGGTGACACAAGAGCTTACAATCTATGAGGTAGAGGTGACACAAGAGCTTACAATCTATGAGGTAGAGGGGTGACACAAGAGCTTACAATCTATGAGGTAGAGGAGGTGACACAAGAGCTTACAATCTATGAGGTAGAGGTGACACAAGAGCTTACAATCTATGAGGTAGAGGGGGTGACACAAGAGCTTACAATCTATGAGGTAGAGGGGGTGACACAAGAGCTTACAATCTATGAGGTAGAGGTGACACAAGAGCTTACAATCTATGAGGTAGAGGTGACACAAGAGCTTACAATCTATGAGGTAGAGGAGGTGACACAAGAGCTTACAATCTATGAGGTAGAGGAGGTGACACAAGAGCTTACAATCTATGAGGTATAGGGGGTGACACAAGAGCTTACAATCTATGAGGTAGAGGTGACACAAGAGCTTACAATCTATGAGGTAGAGGTGACACAAGAGCTTACAATCTATGAGGTAGAGGTAACACAAGAGCTTACAATCTATGAGGTAGAGGAGGTGACACAAGAGCTTACAATCTATGAGGTAGAGGGGGTGACACAAGAGCTTACAATCTATGAGGTAGAGGAGGCGACACAAGAGCTTACAATCTATAAGGTAGAGAGGGTGACACAAGAGCTTACAATCTATGAGGTAGAGGTGACACATGAGCTTACAATCTATGAGGTAGAGGAGGTGACACAAGAGCTTACAATCTATGAGGTAGAGGTGACACAAGAGCTTACAATCTATGAGGTGAGGTGACACAAGATCTTACAATCTATGAGGTAGAGGTGATACAAGAGCTTACAATCTATGAGGTAGAGGGAGGTGACACAAGAGCTTACAATCTATGAGGTAGAGGTGATACAAGAGCTTACAATCTATGAGGTAGAGGAGGTGACACAAGAGCTTACAATCTATGAGGTAGAGGAGGTGACACAAGAGCTTACAATCTATGAGGTAGAGGTGACACAAGAGCTTACAATCTATGAGGTAGAGGTGACACAAGAGCTTACAATCTATGAGGTAGAGGTGACACAAGAGCTTACAATCTATGAGGTAGAGGTGACACAAGAGCTTACAATCTATGAGGTAGAGGTGACACAAGAGCTTACAATCTATGAGGTAGAGGAGGTGACACAAGAGCTTACAATCTATGAGGTAGAGGTGACACAAGAGCTTACAATCTATGAGGTAGAGGAGGTGACACAAGAGCTTACAATCTATGAGGTAGAGGGGGACACAAGAGCTTACAATCTATGAGGTAGAGGTGACACAAGAGCTTACAATCTATGAGGTAGAGGAGGTGACACAAGAGCTTACAATCTATGAGGTAGAGGTGACACAAGAGCTTACAATCTATGAGGTAGAGGGGGTGACACAAGAGCTTACAATCTATGAGGTAGAGGAGGTGACACAAGAGCTTACAATCTATGAGGTAGAGGTGACATGAGCTTACAATCTATGAGGTAGAGGAGGTGACACAAGAGCTTACAATCTATGAGGTAGAGGTGACACAAGAGCTTACAATCTATGAGGTAGAGGAGGTGACACAAGAGCTTACAATCTATGAGGTAGAGGTGACACAAGAGCTTACAATCTATGAGGTAGAGGAGGTGACACAAGAGCTTACAATCTATGAGGTAGAGGAGGTGACACAAGAGCTTACAATCTATGAGGTAGAGGAGGTGACACAAGAGCTTACAATCTATGAGGTAGAGGAGGTGACACAAGAGCTTGCAATCTATGAGGTAGAGGAGGTGACACAAGTGCTTACAATCTATGAGGTAGGAGGTGACACAAGAGCTTACAATCTATGAGGTAGAGGTGACACATGAGCTTACAATCTATGAGGTAGAGGTGACACAAGAGCTTACACTCTATGAGGTAGAGGTGACACAAGAGCTTACAATCTATGAGGTAGAGGTGACACAAGAGCTTACACTCTATGAGGTAGAGGAGGTGACACAAGAGCTTACAATCTATGAGGTAGAGGAGGTGACACAGGAGCTTACAATCTATGAGGTAGAGGTGACACAAGAGCTTACAGTCTATAAGGTAGAGAGGGTGACACAAGAGCTTACAATCTATGAGGTATAGGGGGTGACACAAGAGCTTACAATCTATGAGGTAGAGAAGGTGACACAAGAGCTTACAATCTATGAGGTAGAGGTGATACAAGAGCTTACAATCTATGAGGTAGAGGAGGTGACACAAGAGCTTACAATCTATGAGGTAGAGGTGACACAAGAGCTTACAATCTATGAGGTAGAGGGGGTGACACAAGAGCTTACAATCTATGAGGTAGAGGAGGTGACACAAGAGCTTACAATCTATGAGGTAGAGGTGACACAAGAGCTTACAATCTATGAGGTAGAGGTGACACAAGAGCTTACAATCTATGAGGTAGAGGAGGGGACACGAGAGCTTACAATCTATGAGGTAGAGGAGGTGACACAAGAGCTTGCAATCTATGAGGTAGAGGAGGTGACACAAGAGCTTACAATCTATGAGGTAGAGGAGGTGACACAAGAGCTTACAATCTATGAGGTAGGAGGTGACACAAGAGCTTACAATCTATGAGGTAGAGGGGGTGACACAAGAGCTTACAATCTATGAGGTAGAGGAGGTGACACAAGAGCTTACAATCTATGAGGTAGAGGAGGTGACACAAGAGCTTACAATCTATGAGGTAGAGGTGACACAAGAGCTTACAATCTATGAGGTAGAGGGGGTGACACAAGAGCTTACAATCTATGAGGTAGAGGAGGCGACACAAGAGCTTACAATCTATGAGGTAGAGGAGGTGACACAAGAGCTTACAATCTATGAGGTAGAGGTGACACAAGAGCTTACAATCTATGAGGTAGAGGGGGTGACACAAGAGCTTACAATCTATGAGGTAGAGGAGGTGACACAAGAGCTTACAATCTATGAGGTAGAGGTGACACAACAGCTTACAATCTATGAGGTAGAGGTGACACAAGAGCTTACAATCTATGAGGTAGAGGGGGTGACACAAGAGCTTACAATCTATGAGGTAGAGGTGACACAAGAGCTTACAATCTATGAGGTAGAGGGGGGTGACACAAGAGCTTACAATCTATGAGGTAGAGGAGGTGACACAAGAGCTTACAATCTATGAGGTAGAGGTGACACAAGAGCTTACAATCTATGAGGTAGAGGAGGTGACACAAGAGCTTACAATCTATGAGGTAGAGGAGGTGACACAAGAGCTTACAATCTATGAGGTAGAGGTGACACAAGAGCTTACAATCTATGAGGTAGAGGTGACACAAGAGCTTACAATCTATGAGGTAGAGGTAACACAAGAGCTTACAATCTATGAGGTAGAGGAGGTGACACAAGAGCTTACAATCTATGAGGTAGAGGGGGTGACACAAGAGCTTACAATCTATGAGGTAGAGGAGGCGACACAAGAGCTTACAATCTATGAGGTAGAGGAGGTGACACAAGAGCTTACAATCTATGAGGTAGAGGTAACACAAGAGCTTACAATCTATGAGGTAGAGGAGGTGACACAAGAGCTTACAATCTATGAGGTAGAGGGGGTGACACAAGAGCTTACAATCTATGAGGTAGAGGAGGTGACACAGAGCTTACAATCTATGAGGTAGAGGTGACACAAGAGCTTACAATCTATGAGGTAGAGGTGACACAAGAGCTTACAATCTATGAGGTAGAGGAGGTGACACAAGAGCTTACAATCTATGAGGTAGAGGAGGTGACACAAGAGCTTACAATCTATGAGGTAGAGGTGACACAAGAGCTTACAATCTATGAGGTAGAGGAGGTGACACAAGAGCTTACAATCTATGAGGTAGAGGTGACACAAGAGCTTACAATCTATGAGGTAGAGGGGGTGACACAAGAGCTTACAATCTATGAGGTAGAGGAGGTGACACAAGAGCTTACAATCTATGAGGTAAAGGAGGTGACACAAGAGCTTACAATCTATGAGGTAGAGGTGACACAAGAGCTTACAATCTATGAGGTAGAGGAGGTGACACAAGAGCTTACAATCTATGAGGTAGAGGAGGTGACACAAGAGCTTACAATCTATGAGGTAGAGGAGGTGACACAAGAGCTTACAATCTATGAGGTAGAGGTGACACAAGAGCTTACAATCTATGAGGTAGGAGGTGACACAAGAGCTTACAATCTATGAGGTAGAGGAGGTGACACAAGAGCTTACAATCTATGAGGTAGAGGAGGTGACACAAGAGCTTACAATCTATGAGGTAGAGGAGGTGACACAAGAGCTTACAATCTATGAGGTAGAGGAGGTGACACAAGAGCTTACAATCTATGAGGTAGAGGAGGTGACACAAGAGCTTACAATCTATGAGGTTGAGGTGACACAAGAGCTTACAATCTATGAGGTAGAGGTGGTGACACAAGAGCTTACAATCTATGAGGTAGAGGTGACACAAGAGCTTACAATCTATGAGGTAGAGGAGGTGACACAAGAGCTTACAATCTATGAGGTAGAGGAGGTGACACAAGAGCTTACAATCTATGAGGTAGAGGAGGTGACACAAGAGCTTACAATCTATGAGGTAGAGGTGACACAAGAGCTTACAATCTATGAGGTAGAGGGGGTGACACAAGAGCTTACAATCTATGAGGTAGAGGTGACACAAGAGCTTACAATCTATGAGGTAGAGGGGGTGACACAAGAGCTTACAATCTATGAGGTAGAGGAGGTGACACAAGAGCTTACAATCTATGAGGTAGAGGTGACACAAGAGCTTACAATCTATGAGGTAGAGGGGTGACACAAGAGCTTACAATCTATGAGGTAGAGGAGGTGACACAAGAGCTTACAATCTATGAGGTAAAGGAGGTGACACAAGAGCTTACAATCTATGAGGTAGAGGTGACACAAGAGCTTACAATCTATGAGGTAGAGGAGGTGACACAAGAGCTTACAATCTATGAGGTAGAGGAGGTGACACAAGAGCTTACAATCTATGAGGTAGAGGGGGTGACACAAGAGCTTACAATCTATGAGGTAGAGGTGACACAAGAGCTTACAATCTATGAGGTAGGAGGTGACACAAGAGCTTACAATCTATGAGGTAGGAGGTGACACAAGAGCTTACAATCTATGAGGTAGGAGGTGACACAAGAGCTTACAATCTATGAGGTAGAGGTGACACAAGAGCTTACAATCTATGAGGTAGAGGAGGTGACACAAGAGCTTACAATCTATGAGGTAGAGGAGGTGACACAAGAGCTTACAATCTATGAGGTAGGGAGGTGACACAAGAGCTTACAATCTATGAGGTAGAGGAGGTGACACAAGAGCTTACAATCTATGAGGTAGAGGTGACACAAGAGCTTACAATCTATGAGGTATGAGGAGGTGACACAAGAGCTTACAATCTATGAGGTAGAGGTGACACAAGAGCTTACAATCTATGAGGTAGAGGAGGTGACACAAGAGCTTACAATCTATGAGGTAGAGGTGACACAAGAGCTTACAATCTATGAGGTAGAGGAGGTGACACAAGAGCTTATAATCTATGAGGTAGAGGAGGTGACACAAGAGCTTACAATCTATGAGGTAGAGGAGGTGACACAAGAGCTTACAATCTATGAGGTAGAGGTGACACAAGAGCTTACAATCTATGAGGTAGAGGAGGTGACACAAGAGCTTACAATCTCATAGATTGTAAGCTCTTGTGTCACCCCTCTACCTCATAGATTGTAAGCTCTTGTGTCACCCCCCTCTACCTCATAGATTGTAAGCTCTTGTGTCACCCCTCTACCTCATAGATTGTAAGCTCTTGTGTCACCTCCTCTACCTCATAGATTGTAAGCTCTTGTGTCACCCCCTCTACCTCATAGATTGTAAGCTCTTGTGTCACCCCTCTACCTCATAGATTGTAAGCTCTTGTGTCACCTCCTCACCCTCATAGATTGTAAGCTCTTGTGTCACCTCCTCTACCTCATAGATTGTAAGCTCTTGTGTCACCCTCTACCTCATAGATTGTAAGCTCTTGTGTCACCTCCTCTACCTCATAGATTGTAAGCTCTTGTGTCACCTCCTCTACCTCATAGATTGTAAGCTCTTGTGTCACCCCTCTACCTCATAGATTGTAAGCTCTTGTGTCACCTCCTCTACCTCATAGATTGTAAGCTCTTGTGTCACCCCCTCTACCTCATAGATTGTAAGCTCTTGTGTCACCTCCTCTACCTCATAGATTGTAAGCTCTTGTGTCACCCTCTACCTCATAGATTGTAAGCTCTTGTGTCACCCCTCTACCTCATAGATTGTAAGCTCTTGTGTCACCTCTACCTCATAGATTGTAAGCTCTTGTGTCACCTCCTCTACCTCATAGATTGTAAGCTCTTGTGTCACCTCCTCTACCTCATAGATTGTAAGCTCTTGTGTCACCCCTCTACCTCATAGATTGTAAGCTCTTGTGTCACCTCCTCTACCTCATAGATTGTAAGCTCTTGTGTCACCCTCTACCTCATAGATTGTAAGCTCTTGTGTCACCCCTCTACCTCATAGATTGTAAGCTCTTGTGTCACCTCCTCTACCTCATAGATTGTAAGCTCTTGTGTCACCTCTACCTCATAGATTGTAAGCTCTTGTGTCACCTCCTCTACCTCATAGATTGTAAGCTCTTGTGTCACCTCCTCTACCTCATAGATTGTAAGCTCTTGTGTCACCTCCCTACCTCATAGATTGTAAGCTCTTGTGTCACCCCTCTACCTCATAGATTGTAAGCTCTTGTGTCACCTCCTCTACCTCATAGATTGTAAGCTCTTGTGTCACCTCTACCTCATAGATTGTAAGCTCTTGTGTCACCCCTCTACCTCATAGATTGTAAGCTCTTGTGTCACCCCTCTACCTCATAGATTGTAAGCTCTTGTGTCACCACCTCTACCTCATAGATTGTAAGCTCTTGTGTCACCTCCTCTACCTCATAGATTGTAAGCTCTTGTGTCACCCCTCTACCTCATAGATTGTAAGCTCTTGTGTCACCTCTACCTCATAGATTGTAAGCTCTTGTGTCACCTCCTCTACCTCATAGATTGTAAGCTCTTGTGTGTCCACCTCTACCTCATAGATTGTAAGCTCTTGTGTCACCTCCTCTACCTCATAGATTGTAAGCTCTTGTGTCACCTCCTCTACCTCATAGATTGTAAGCTCTTGTGTCACCCCTCTACCTCATAGATTGTAAGCTCTTGTGTCACCTCCTCTACCTCATAGATTGTAAGCTCTTGTGTCACCTCCTCTACCTCATAGATTGTAAGCTCTTGTGTCACCTCCTCTACCTCATAGATTGTAAGCTCTTGTGTCACCTCTACCTCATAGATTGTAAGCTCTTGTGTCACCTCCTCTACCTCATAGATTGTAAGCTCTTGTGTCACCCCTCTACCTCATAGATTGTAAGCTCTTGTGTCACCTCCTCTACCTCATAGATTGTAAGCTCTTGTGTCACCCCCTCTACCTCATAGATTGTAAGCTCTTGTGTCACCCTCTCTACCTCATAGATTGTAAGCTCTTGTGTCACCTCCTCTACCTCATAGATTGTAAGCTCTTGTGTCACCTCCTCTACCTCATAGATTGTAAGCTCTTGTGTCACCTCCTCTACCTCATAGATTGTAAGCTCTTGTGTCACCTCCTCTACCTCATAGATTGTAAGCTCTTGTGTCACCTCCTCTACCTCATAGATTGTAAGCTCTTGTGTCACCCTCTACCTCATAGATTGTAAGCTCTTGTGTCACCTCCTCTACCTCATAGATTGTAAGCTCTTGTGTCACCTCCTCTACCTCATAGATTGTAAGCTCTTGTGTCACCCCTCTACCTCATAGATTGTAAGCTCTTGTGTCACCTCCTCTACCTCATAGATTGTAAGCTCTTGTGTCACCTCCTCTACCTCATAGATTGTAAGCTCTTGTGTCACCTCCTCTACCTCATAGATTGTAAGCTCTTGTGTCACCTCCTCTACCTCATAGATTGTAAGCTCTTGTGTCACCTCCTCTACCTCATAGATTGTAAGCTCTTGTGTCACCTCCTCTACCTCATAGATTGTAAGCTCTTGTGTCACCCCTCTACCTCATAGATTGTAAGCTCTTGTGTCACCCCTCTACCTCATAGATTGTAAGCTCTTGTGTCACCTCCTCTACCTCATAGATTGTAAGCTCTTGTGTCACCTCCTCTACCTCATAGATTGTAAGCTCTTGTGTCACCTCCTCTACCTCATAGATTGTAAGCTCTTGTGTCACCTCCTCTACCTCATAGATTGTAAGCTCTTGTGTCACCTCCTCTACCTCATAGATTGTAAGCTCTTGTGTCACCTCTACCTCATAGATTGTAAGCTCTTGTGTCACCTCCTCTACCTCATAGATTGTAAGCTCTTGTGTCACCTCCTCTACCTCATAGATTGTAAGCTCTTGTGTCACCCCTCTACCTCATAGATTGTAAGCTCTTGTGTCACCTCCTCTACCTCATAGATTGTAAGCTCTTGTGTCACCTCCTCTACCTCATAGATTGTAAGCTCTTGTGTCACCTCTACCTCATAGATTGTAAGCTCTTGTGTCACCCCTCTACCTCATAGATTGTAAGCTCTTGTGTCACCTCTACCTCATAGATTGTAAGCTCTTGTGTCACCTCCTCTACCTCATAGATTGTAAGCTCTTGTGTCACCCCTCTACCTCATAGATTGTAAGCTCTTGTGTCACCCCTCTACCTCATAGATTGTAAGCTCTTGTGTCACTCCTCTACCTCATAGATTGTAAGCTCTTGTGTCACCCCCTCTACCTCATAGATTGTAAGCTCTTGTGTCACCCTCTACCTCATAGATTGTAAGCTCTTGTGTCACCTCTACCTCATAGATTGTAAGCTCTTGTGTCACCTCCTCTACCTCATAGATTGTAAGCTCTTGTGTCACCTCTACCTCATAGATTGTAAGCTCTTGTGTCACCCTCTACCTCATAGATTGTAAGCTCTTGTGTCACCTCCTCTACCTCATAGATTGTAAGCTCTTGTGTCACCCCTCTACCTCATAGATTGTAAGCTCTTGTGTCACCTCCTCTACCTCATAGATTGTAAGCTCTTGTGTCACCCTCTACCTCATAGATTGTAAGCTCTTGTGTCACCCTCTACCTCATAGATTGTAAGCTCTTGTGTCACCTCTACCTCATAGATTGTAAGCTCTTGTGTCACCCCCTCTACCTCATAGATTGTAAGCTCTTGTGTCACCTCCCTCTACCTCATAGATTGTAAGCTCTTGTGTCACCTCCTCTACCTCATAGATTGTAAGCTCTTGTGTCACCCTCTACCTCATAGATTGTAAGCTCTTGTGTCACCCCTCTACCTCATAGATTGTAAGCTCTTGTGTCACCCCCTCTACCTCATAGATTGTAAGCTCTTGTGTCACCCCTCTACCTCATAGATTGTAAGCTCTTGTGTCACCCTCTACCTCATAGATTGTAAGCTCTTGTGTCACCTCCTCTACCTCATAGATTGTAAGCTCTTGTGTCACCCCCTCTACCTCATAGATTGTAAGCTCTTGTGTCACCTCTACCTCATAGATTGTAAGCTCTTGTGTCACCTCCTCTACCTCATAGATTGTAAGCTCTTGTGTCGCCTCCTCTACCTCATAGATTGTAAGCTCTTGTGTCACCCCTCTACCTCATAGATTGTAAGCTCTTGTGTCACCCCTCTACCTCATAGATTGTAAGCTCTTGTGTCACCTCCTCTACCTCATAGATTGTAAGCTCTTGTGTCACCTCTACCTCATAGATTGTAAGCTCTTGTGTCACCCCTCTACCTCATAGATTGTAAGCTCTTGTGTCACCTCCTCTACCTCATAGATTGTAAGCTCTTGTGTCACCTCCTCTACCTCATAGATTGTAAGCTCTTGTGTCACCTCCTCTACCTCATAGATTGTAAGCTCTTGTGTCCCCTCCTCTACCTCATAGATTGTAAGCTCTTGTGTCACCTCTACCTCATAGATTGTAAGCTCTTGTGTCACCTCTACCTCATAGATTGTAAGCTCTTGTGTCACCTCCTCTACCTCATAGATTGTAAGCTCTTGTGTCACCCCCTCTACCTCATAGATTGTAAGCTCTTGTGTCACCTCTACCTCATAGATTGTAAGCTCTTGTGTCACCTCCTCTACCTCATAGATTGTAAGCTCTTGTATCACCTCTACCTCATAGATTGTAAGCTCTTGTGTCACCTCCTCTACCTCATAGATTGTAAGCTCTTGTGTCACCCCCTATACCTCATAGATTGTAAGCTCTTGTGTCACCCTCTCTACCTTATAGACTGTAAGCTCTTGTGTCACCTCCTCTACCTCATAGATTGTAAGCTCCTGTGTCACCTCCTCTACCTCATAGATTGTAAGCTCTTGTGTCACCTCCTCTACCTCATAGATTGTAAGCTCTTGTGTCACCTCCTACCTCATAGATTGTAAGCTCTTGTGTCACCTCCTACCTCATAGAGTGTAAGCTCTTGTGTCACCTCTACCTCATAGATTGTAAGCTCTTGTGTCACCCCCTCTACCTCATAGATTGTAAGCTCTTGTGTCACCTCCTCTACCTCATAGATTGTAAGCTCTTGTGTCACCCCCTCTACCTCATAGATTGTAAGCTCTTGTGTCACCTCTACCTCATAGATTGTAAGCTCTTGTGTCACCTCCTCTACCTCATAGATTGTAAGCTCTTGTGTCACCCCTCTACCTCATAGATTGTAAGCTCTTGTGTCACCTCCTACCTCATAGATTGTAAGCACTTGTGTCACCTCCTCTACCTCATAGATTGTAAGCTCTTGTGTCACCTCCTCTACCTCATAGATTGTAAGCTCTTGTGTCACCCTCTACCTCATAGATTGTAAGCTCTTGTGTCACCTCTACCTCATAGATTGTAAGCTCTTGTGTCACCCCTCTACCTCATAGATTGTAAGCTCTTGTGTCACCCTCTCTACCTCATAGATTGTAAGCTCTTGTGTCACCCCTCTACCTCATAGATTGTAAGCTCTTGTGTCACCTCCTCTACCTCATAGATTGTAAGCTCTTGTGTCACCTCCTCTACCTCATAGATTGTAAGCTCTTGTGTCACCTCCTCTACCTCATAGATTGTAAGCTCTTGTGTCACCTCCTCTACCTCATAGATTGTAAGCTCTTGTGTCACCCCCTCTACCTCATAGATTGTAAGCTCTTGTGTCACCTCTACCTCATAGATTGTAAGCTCTTGTGTCACCTCCTCTACCTCATAGATTGTAAGCTCTTGTGTCACCTCTACCTCATAGATTGTAAGCTCTTGTGTCCCCTCTACCTCATAGATTGTAAGCTCTTGTGTCACCTCCTCTACCTCATAGATTGTAAGCTCTTGTGTCACCCCTCTACCTCATAGATTGTAAGCTCTTGTGTCACCTCCTCTACCTCATAGATTGTAAGCTCTTGTGTCACCTCCTCTACCTCATAGATTGTAAGCTCTTGTGTCACCCCTCTACCTCATAGATTGTAAGCTCTTGTGTCACCTCTACCTCATAGATTGTAAGCTCTTGTGTCACCTCTACCTCATAGATTGTAAGCTCTTGTGTCACCCCTCTACCTCATAGATTGTAAGCTCTTGTGTCACCTCCTCTACCTCATAGATTGTAAGCTCTTGTGTCACCTCCTCTACCTCATAGATTGTAAGCTCTTGTATCACCCCTCTACCTCATAGATTGTAAGCTCTTGTGTCACCCCTCTACCTCATAGATTGTAAGCTCTTGTATCACCTCTACCTCATAGATTGTAAGCTCTTGTATCACCCTACCTCATAGATTGTAAGCTCATGTGTCACCTCTACCTCATAGATTGTAAGCTCTTGTGTCACCTCTACCTCATAGATTGTAAGCTCTTGTGTCACCCCCTCTACCTCATAGATTGTAAGCTCTTGTGTCACCCCTCTACCTCATAGATTGTAAGCTCTTGTGTCACCTCCTCTACCTCATAGATTGTAAGCTCTTGTGTCACCTCCTCTACCTCATAGATTGTAAGCTCTTGTGTCACCTCCTCTACCTCATAGATTGTAAGCTCTTGTGTCACCCTCTACCTCATAGATTGTAAGCTCTTGTGTCACCCCTCTACCTCATAGATTGTAAGCTCTTGTGTCACCTCCTCTACCTCATAGATTGTAAGCTCTTGTGTCACCTCTACCTCATAGATTGTAAGCTCTTGTGTCACCCCTCTACCTCATAGATTGTAAGCTCTTGTGTCACCCTCTACCTCATAGATTGTAAGCTCTTGTGTCACCTACCTCATAGATTGTAAGCTCTTGTGTCACCTCCTCTACCTCATAGATTGTAAGCTCTTGTGTCACCTCCTCTACCTCATAGATTGTAAGCTCTTGTGTCACCTCCTCTACCTCATAGATTGTAAGCTCTTGTGTCACCCCTCTACCTCATAGATTGTAAGCTCTTGTGTCACCTCTACCTCATAGATTGTAAGCTCTTGTGTCACCTCTACCTCATAGATTGTAAGCTCTTGTGTCACCTCCTCTACCTCATAGATTGTAAGCTCTTGTGTCACCCCCTCTACCTCATAGATTGTAAGCTCTTGTGTCACCTCCTCTACCTCATAGATTGTAAGCTCTTGTGTCACCTCCTCTACCTCATAGATTGTAAGCTCTTGTGTCACCTCCTCTACCTCATAGATTGTAAGCTCTTGTGTCACCTCTACCTCATAGATTGTAAGCTCTTGTGTCACCTCCTCTACCTCATAGATTGTAAGCTCTTGTGTCACCTCCTCTACCTCATAGATTGTAAGCTCTTGTGTCACCTCCTCTACCTCATAGATTGTAAGCTCTTGTGTCACCTCCTCTACCTCATAGATTGTAAGCTCTTGTGTCACCCCCTCTACCTCATAGATTGTAAGCTCTTGTGTCACCCCCTCTACCTCATAGATTGTAAGCTCTTGTGTCACCTCTACCTCATAGATTGTAAGCTCTTGCGAGCAGGGCCCTCAGTCCCAGTGTGTGAATTGACTATTTCTTTGTAATGTATCTTTTTTGTCAGTACTTGAACCCTAAATATTGTACAGCGCTGTGGAATATGTTGGCGCTATATAAATAAAATTTATTATTATTATTATTATTATTATTATTATGAATCCTGGCCTTTTTATGGAGGTTCCTAATTCCAACTTCTTCCTTGCTCCTGGACTGTGGATTTCTGATTCTGACTCCTTCCCTGTTCCTGAACTCTGGTCTTCTGGTTCTGGTTTCATCCTTGTTCCTGGCTTCTATTCTCAGCTCTCATCAATGTCTTCTCCTGACCACACTCCAGTCCAGCTCTCCTAGCTCTGACCCAAGGCTCTGTGTGACCAAGCTCCAGTTTGGACCCCTTTGGCTCTTTTCTTTCTCCAGGCCTTGACCTCTAGCCTGTCTCCTCTCCTGGTGACAACTTGTATCTTATCTCCCCCTTTCCCGGTATTTCTGGTAGTTAACATGATGATGTATACATGCCCAGCAGAGAACCATGCCAATCCCCTGTCCTATATGTAGTTGTTATACAGGGTCAGAGGTGGGATCGGGGCCCCCCAATAAGTTATTTTCCCGTTGGCCTCCACTGGATTGCTCCCGCCTTGTTCTGCTAGAGCTTCTGCTGTTTAGGATGTTCTTCCTTACGTAAGTTGATGGTCTCCTCCACTGTAGTCATCCATCCCGCGGACACATTGTAATGCAGGCGGTAATTAGCCGTGATTTCTTTGAGGTTCTTGGATTAACATACACATGACACATGTCACCGTGCTGCTCGCCGCCACAGCCGCCGCTTTGTATAAAGTGGTTAATGAGGCGCGTTATAAGGCCGTGCGTGTAAACGGTGAACTTTGCTTGGTGTCAGCACGTTGGGGGTGATACTTAGAGGATGAAGAGGTAATGAATGATGACACATCCAGGGAGAGAGCCCTAATTACACGAAGACGTCGCCCCCGCGTCCTGCAGCACCGTGCTAACTGGATTACCAAAACCCCAATTAATTCTCTGCAAATGAAGAGTTTCTGCTTCCTGTAGGGAGCGTGTAAGGAGCATTAACTGCGAGCGGAGCACAACACGGGGAATTCCTTCATCATTACACACAATACAGGCCAATTACTCCTTGTATAATGTAGACCGGCCAGAGAACATGTGCTTAAAGGAGCGGTCTCAGCTCATCACTCCTTATGGGCAGTCTCTTCCTCCTGTGCAGTCACTGTGTTCAGTCTCTTCTGTACAGTCCCTGTGTTCAGTCTCTTCCTCCTCCTGTGCAGTCTCTTCTTCCTCCTGTGCAGTCCCTGTGTGCAGTCTCTTCCTCTTTCTGTTCAGTCTCTTTCTCCTCCTGTTCAGTCTCTTCCTCCTCCTGTGCTGTCTCTTCCCCCTCCTGTGCAGTCTCTTCCTCCTCCTGTGCAGTCACTGTGTGCAGTCTCTTCCTCCTCCTGTGCAGTCTCTTCTTCCTCCTGTGCAGTCCCTGTGTGCAGTCTCTTCCTCCTGTGCAGTCTCTGTGTGCAGTCTCTTCCTCCTCCTGTGCAGTCTCTTCCTCCTCCTGTGCAGTCTCTTCCTCCTCCTGTGCAGTCTCTTCCCCCTCCTGTGCAGTCTCTTCCTCCTGTGCAGCCGGGCACCCCCCCCGGCAGCCGGGGCCCCCCCCGGCACCCCCCGGCAGCCCGGGCACCCCCCCTCAGTCCTGTGTGTAGCCCCCCCCGGCAGTCTCTTCTTCTCCCCCTGTGCAGCTCTCCCCCCGGCAGCCCCCCGTGCAGTCCCGTGTGCAACCCCCCCGCAGCTCGGAGCCCCCCCCGGCAGCCCCCCCCCCCGGCAGCCCCCCCCGCAGCCCGGTACAGCTCTTCCTCCGTCAGCCCCCGCAGCCCCCCCCGGCGCCCCCCCCGGCAGCCCCCCCCGGCAGCACGGGCAGCCCCCCCCGGCACCTCCCCCGTGCAGCCCTGTGCAGCCCCCCGCACCTGCACCCCCCCCGTGCAGCCCCCCCCGTGCACCCCCCCCCGGCCCCCCCGCACCGGCACCCCCCCCGTGCAGCTCCCCCTCCTGTGCAGTCTCTTCTTCCTCCTGTGCAGTCTCTTCCTCCTCCTGTGCAGTCTCTTCCTCCTGTGCAGTCCCTGTGTGCAATCTCTTCCTCCTGTGCAGTCTCTGTGTGTAGTCTCTTCCTCCTCCTGTGCAGTCTCTTCTTCTTCCTCCTGTGCAGTCTCTTCTTCCTCCTGTGCAGTCTCTTCTTCCTGTGCGGTCACTTCCTCCTATCTCTGTGACTTCCTGTGTCTTCATTCCCTGGACAGGTAGTAGTTCTATAATATGTCTTATAGTCGCCATATTAGCTCTCCTGGCCCTGCTTTGTTTCCGCACCTCCCCTGGGCCTCGGATTATTATCCTCTGAGGTCTGAAGAGATTCCCGGGTATAAAAGTATAATTTCACTTCCAATTTGTGATGAAGAAATCAATTTCGGCAAACCCATAACAGGGAGCGCCCCTAGTTCCTCTTTCCACATAGATACAGGGTGAAGTCTCTGCAGACTGTCAGATGATCTGTGACTATATTTGTAGGTGTCTATAAGAACAAACCTACATCAGTCTGTCTAGGATGACAAAAACAGACAGACAGATTGGACCAAGCCTAAATCCACAGAACATCTGTGCTTAGTTCTCCAAGATGGCGGCAGGAACAACCTCCATGACCAGGTCTGACCAAAATCTGTACCCAGAAGAAGGCAAATGGTAAAGGTCACACCAATCAGTACAGGATAAGTAATGTAATGTATGTACACAGTGACTGCACCAGCAGAATAGTGAGCGCAGCTCTGGAGTATAGTACAGGATGTAACTCAGGATCAACAGGAAAGAAGTAAGTAGTACACAGTGACTGTACCAGCAGAAAGTGAGTGCAGCCTGGAGAAAACAGGATAACTCAGGACAGTACAGGACAGTAAGAAGATGTACACAGTGACGCACCAGCAGAAAGTGAGCGCAGCCTGGAGTAAAACAGGGGTAACCAGGACAGAAGTAGTACACAGTGACTGACCAGCAGAATAGTGAGTGCAGCCTGGAGAAATACAGGATTAACCAGGACAGACAGGACAGAAGAAGTAGTACACAGGACGCACCAGCAGAAAGTGAGCGCAGCCTGGAGTAAAACAGGGTGAACCAGGACAGTACAGGATAAGAAGAAGTAGTACACAGGACGCACCAGCAGAAAGTGAGCGCAGCCTGGAGAAAACAGGAGAACCGGACAGACAGGGAAGAAGTAATGAGTACACACGACTGACCAGCAGAAAGTGAGCGCAGCCTGGGGTAAAACAGGATGAACAGACAGAAGGAAAGTAATGTAATGTATGTACACAGTGACTGTACCAGCAGAATAGTGAGTGCAGCTCTGGAGTATAATACAGGATGTAACTCAGGATCAGTACAGGATAAGTAATGTAATGTATGTACACAGTGACTGTACCAGCAGAATAGTGAGCGCAGCTCTGGAGTATAATACAGGATAAGTAATGTAATGTATGTACACAGTGACTGCACCAGCAGAATAGTGAGCGCAGCTCTGGAGTATAATACAGGCTGTAACTCAGGATCAGTACAGGATAAGTAATGTAATGTATATACACAGTGACTGCACCAGCAGAATAGTGAGCGCAGCTCTGGAGTATAATACAGGATGTAACTCAGGATCAGTACAGGATAAGTAATGTAATGTATGTACACAGTGACTGCACCAGCAGAATAGTGAGCGCAGCTCTGGAGTATAATACAGGATGTAACTCAGGATCAGTACAGGATAAGTAATGTAATGTATGTACACAGTGACTGTACCAGCAGAATAGTGAGCGCAGCTCTGGAGTATAATACAGGATGTAACTCAGGATCAGTACAGGATAAGTAATGTAATGTATGTACACAGTGACTGCACCAGCAGAATAGTGAGCGCAGCTCTGGAGTATAATACAGGATGTAACTCAGGATCAGTAAAGGATAAGTAATGTAATGTATGTACACAGTGACTGTACCAGCAGAATAGTGAGCGCAGCTCTGGAGTATAATACAGGATGTAACTCAGGATCAGTACAGGATAAGTAATGTAATGTATGTACACAGTGACTGTACCAGCAGAATAGTGAGTGCAGCTCTGGAGTATAATACAGGATAAGTAATGTAATGTATGTACACAGTGACTGCACCAGCAGAATAGTGAGCGCAGCTCTGGAGTATAATACAGGATAAGTAATGTAATGTATGTACACAGTGACTGTACCAGCAGAATAGTGAGCGCAGCTCTGGAGTATAATACAGGATGTAACTCAGGATCAGTACAGGATAAGTAATGTAATGTATGTACACAGTGACTGCACCAGCAGAATAGTGAGCGCAGCTCTGGAGTATAAAACGTACAGGATAAGTAATGTAATGTATGTACACAGTGACTGTACCAGCAGAATAGTGAGCGCAGCTCTGGAGTATAATACAGGCTAAGTAATGTAATGTATGTATGTTTGCCTGTTGTATTTCTTGTGCTCAGCCACCTCTCTGCAGCAGAGACCACAGCGGTCGTGTATTGGAGGACGTCCACGGTGGCCCAGTAAAAGACCCTGCACTTTTATTATCCTTTACAATAAAATGTAACTAAAGATTAACAGCAGATTCGTGAGCTGAATTAATTGTTCCTCAGGAAGTTTGTAAAACTTTGGACAGACGTTCATTCTGCGGTGTTATTAATGATACTATTTAGAGGATATAATATCACATTGTAACCACAGAGCTGATAAACATTCTGTACGTTTCCACATGGCTGATACCTCTTGGTTTTGGGGTACAGCTCTCTCTGCCTGTCATTTATTTTAACATTAAAATAACATTAAACTTTATATAAATATCTCCAAGAGACAGTCTGCTGAGTGTATACTGTTACTGACATACTGGACAATGACAGGCTGACACTCGGGGTACAGGATAATGACAGGCTGACACTCGGGGTACAGGATAATGACAGGCTGACACGTCGGGGGTGGGGTACAGGATAATGACAGGCTGACACTCGGGGTACAGGATAATGACAGGCTGACACTGGGGGTGCAGGATAATGACAGGCTGACACTGGGGGTGCAGGATAATGACAGGCTGACACTGGGGGTACAGGATAATGACAGGCTGACACTGGGGGTACAGGATAATGACAGGCTGACACTCGGGGTACAGGATAATGACAGGCTGACACTTGGGGTACAGAATAATGACAGGCTGACACTGGGGGTACAGGATAATGACAGGCTGACACTGGGGGTATAGGATAATGACAGGCTGACACTGGGGGTACGGGATAATGACAGGCTGACACTTGGGGTACAGGATAATGACAGGCTGACACTGGGGTACAGGATAATGACACTCAGGATACAGGATAATGACAGGCTGACACTCGGGGTACACGATAATGACAGGCTGATACTCGGGGTACAGGATAATGACAGGCTGACACTGGGGGTACAGGATAATGACAGGCTGACACTGGGGGTACAGGATAATGACAGGCTGACACTGGGGGTACAGGATAATGACAGGCTGACACTGGGGGTACGGGATAATGACAGGCTGACACTTGGGGTACAGGATAATGACAGGCTGACACTGGGGTACAGGATAATGACACTCGGGATACAGGATAATGACAGGCTGACACTGGGGGTACGGGATAATGACAGGCTGACACTTGGGGTACAGGATAATGACAGGCTGACACTGGGGGTACAGGATAATGACAGGCTGACACTCGGGGTACAGGATAATGACAGGATGACACTGGGGGTACAGGATAATGACAGGCTGACACTGGGGGTATAGGATAATGACAGGCTGACACTGGGGGTACGGGATAATGACAGGCTGACACTTGGGGTACAGGATAATGACAGGCTGACACTGGGGGTACAGGATAATGACACGCTGACACTCGGGGTACAGGATAATGACAGGCTGACACTCGGGGTACACGATAATGACAGGCTGACACTCGGGGTACAGGATAATGACAGGCTGACACTCGGGGTACAGGATAATGACAGGCTGACACTCGGGGTACAGGATAATGACAGGCTGACACTGGGGGTACGGGATAATGACAGGCTGACACTGGGGGTACGGGATAATGACAGGTTGACACTGGGGGTACAGGATAATGACAGGCTGACACTCGGGGTACAGGATAATGACAGGTTGACACTGGGGGTACAGGATAATGACAGGCTGACACTCGGGGTACAGGATAATGACAGGCTGACACTTGGGGTACAGGACAATGACAGGCTGACACTCGGGGTACACGATAATGACAGGCTGACACTGGGGGGTACGGGATAATGACAGGCTGACACTTGGGGTACAGGATAATGACAGGCTGACACTTGGGGTACAGGATAATGACAGGCTGACACTGGGGTACAGGATAATGACACTCGGGATACACGATAATGACAGGCTGACACTGGGGGTACGGGATAATGACAGGCTGACACTTCTCTAGGACTTACATCAGTCTCATATTTGGTGGCTCAGATTCGGGTTCATTTTAGAGCTCAGGTTAGGGCTTGTGATAGAGCTCAGGTTAGGGCTTGTGTTAGAGCTCAGGTTAGGGCTTGTGTTAGAGCTCAGGTTAGGGCTTGTGTTAGAGCTCAGGTTAGGGCTTGTGTTAGAGCTCAGGTTAGGGCTTGTGTTAGAGCTCAGGTTAGGGCTTGGGCTCAGGTTCGGATTCAGGCTCAAGCTCAGATTCTTGTAGAATTCTTATTGTTTCAGATTGTGTTACTTTTTACCTCTTCGCTTCTGGGGTGGGTCCTGGGGTGTAACAGCTGATGGGTGGGAGTGCCAGGAGTTGAAACTCCACCAAAATTGATTGGCTATCTTAAGGATACATGGAGAAACCCTTTAAACAATGACCCACCAAGTATGTAGCAGGTCATTAAATGTAATCACTTTGTTCTCTTCTTTCTGGAAGTTCCTACATTGTGAGTTTCCTGATTGGAGGACCCCATTGATCCAGTCACACAACATCCAGCAAGTCATGTGACCAGTGCAGACACACACGCAATGCTCAGTATATTGTGCAGGATGATGGGTCTGGTAGTTACCATATGAGACATTAACTGTGTCAGTTGAAAGCATATAAGACAAGATCAGGATCCACTACTGATAATAGGTGACCTCTGCACATATCATGGAGCATGCTCACTACACTCTCCCATAGAAGTCAATGGATGAGACGACCATGTACCTTCTCCCCCTCTTTGTACAGATCACAGAACATGCTCACTGCATTCTCCAATAGAAGTGAATGGATGATGGGGACAGCTACCCTCCTCACCCTTTCTGTACAGGTCACAGAGCATGCTCACTACACAAACCTATAAAAATCAATGGATGAGGGGACAGCTCACCTTCATCTCTGTGTAGAGGTCACAGAGCATGCTCATTACACTCTTCTATAGAAGTCGATGGATGATGAGGACCACTCAGATTTTCCTACTGTCTACACAGTTATTTCTAAGCATGTCACAGAGAATGCTCATTATTCTCTCCTATAGAAGTCAATGGATGTTGAAAACTGCTCAGCTTTTCCTTCTCTCTACACTGTGATATGTTACAGAGTATGCACACAGCACTCTCCCACAGAAGTCAATGGATGAGGGGGCAGAGCACCTTCTCATCCTCCCTGTACAGTGACCTCTGCACATGTCAGAGCATGCTCACTACAGTCTCTTATATAAGTCAATAGGGAACGAGGACAGTTCACCTCCTCCTCTTCTCTACAAACAGTTTGGGATATATATAAATCTTTGGTCTGGGGGTAAAAGCAGGTAAGTTTTCTTTTTGTGTCTCTAATTAGATGAGGTTTGGTCTGGAGTCTGTACATAGTGTGGTGTTCTGGGTTCTGTCATTTTAAGGGTTCCTTTCTTGGGTCTGTATTTTGGAATAATTCTAATGTCTCTTTCCACACGATGGCAATTATGTCAGTAGGTCATGGGGAGAACTTACCTCCTATACAATGATCTGCACATGTCACTGAGCATGCCCACAACTATCTCCTACTGAGGTCACTTGGGGGAGACAACTCCACTTCCTGTACAGTGACCTCTGCATATGCCATAGAGCATGCACACAATGCTCTCCCATACAAATCAATAGGGGACAGAGTATGCTCACAATTTCTCCTCATAGCTCCGCCTCTTACCTCCAGCTCCAGTAAATCAGTTTATGAATAAAAAGGGGTTGTCCGGGGAATTGTTTTTTATGTATGGCCTATCTTTAGGATAGAACATAAACAGCTGAGCAGCGGGGGTCAACAGCTGGACCCCGCACTGAGAGCACAGAGCCAGAAGCAGGTAGCTCTGTGTCCCCTATAGAACAAGGATTGGATGTATCCCTGAACAGGAGATCCCTGCAGTGGCCAGCTGTCATCCCTGCACCAATCAGATCCTTAGGATAGACCATAAATAAAAAATTCCAGGACAGCCTCTTTAACCCCTAGGTGACTGGCCTGTCACATACTAAATTCTAAGGCTTTTTTATTTGTCGGTCAATGTAAGTGTATGAGGGTATGTTATTTTGTGGGACAAGCTGTAGTGTGTAATGTCGCTATTTTGGTATAGATATACCTAACTTGAGTTAACTCTTTCTGGGAAGGAATAGAAAAAAGCAGCAATTTTGCCTTTGACTTTTTATGCTATAAATTTTGTGCTATTTACTGTGCGGCTGAAATAACCTGATACATTGTTTTCTGTTAATGGAATTGTATGAGGGCTTATTTTTTGTGGGAAGGCCTGATGTTTTTATGGATGCCATTTTGGTAACATAACGCTTTTTGATCGTTTTTTATAAAGCTTTTTCAGTGGCCGACAAACAAAAAAAGCCAATTCTGGTATCATATATTTAGATTTTTTTTTTTACGCCGTTCAGCATGCGGGTAAAATAATATTATAGTGGTATTGCCAGGGTCCTTACGGACGCCGCAATATCTAATATGTGTGTTATGTTTTCATTTTTTTTATTTTTTATTAAACATTTTTGGAATAAATACATTTATTTATATTTATTTATTTAAAAAACAAAACAAAAAAAAACCTTAATTTCAGTTTATTTAATACTATCTTTTGCCCTTCTGGGGGACATTAACCCGCGATCTTCTGATCACTGCTATTATGCATTGCTCTACCTGTGTAGTGTATTGCATTATAATACCTGTTATTTTATGCCTTTGGCACAGCCTAATAGGCATGTACATAGGCAGCCCTGGGGGCCTTCATTAAGCTGCCATGAAAAATCATCTGCCTCTAAAATGGAGCCCCCTCCCTCCAAAACCTTTAGATGTTGGGGTTACTATTAACTGCGACATCTAATAGGATAAATGCCCAAAAGTATCACAGCCACTCTCCCACACCTGAGCATGCAGAACACCCCGCATTATTCCGCCACAATTGACATAGAATGTCTATACGCCAGCCACTAATGGGTTAAAGGTGTTGTTCAGTCTCTATAAACTTAAAGGAGTTCTCCACTGCGGGGACCCCCACCACTGCTTTGCACCCCAGTTTGAATGGAGAGACTATTCAGAAATGCGTGCCGCCAGTCCGAGCGTGGTCATCACTCAAATGAACGCATTTCTGACCAGTCGCCTCATTCAAACTGGGGTTTGGGGGTCACTGCTCAGCAGGTTACACCTCCCCATCCTATGGATAGGGGGCAACTTGTGGAGTAACCTCTAGTGATGGACAATTCCTCTAAAAAATATAAAAACAAATGAAAAGAGAAAATGATGATCTGCAGCACGGCGGGGTCAGAGCCGGATATTTACAGCTCATTATGCAGAATATGTCATGTAACGCTGACGGCTCTGTGCGTGGAGCTGATGGATCCGGAGATACCGGGCTGCAGCCACTTTATATAGATAGAGTTTATAGGGTTACTTCTGGGGGATGGGGGCACCGACCCCAACCCAAAGTGACGGATCAAATTTTATCCTCTAATAAAATAACAAAGTAAATGTTTCTCTTGGCAGCGGAGCGACACTTAACACCCTGATCATAGAAAAACAAGAGGCTGTAAGTGGCACCGATCAGATTCCATCACTACTACCGATACTACGTGATCCAAAATGTTCTATAGAACGGATGGAAAATAAAAGCTTAGGATCAAATATAAACTATAAATGTAGGAGGTAAAGCTGTATATAATAGAGACCATATGTATACTGAAAGGGAACAAATACAAGTGTAGATAGATATGAGATAGATAGATAGATAGATAGATATGAGATAAATAGATAGATAGATATGAGATAGATAGATAGATAGATAGATAGTAGATAGATAGATAGATAGATAGATAGATAGATAGATATGAGATAGATAGATATGAGATAGATAGATAGATATGAGATAGATAGATAGATAGATATGAGATAGATAGATAGATAGATAGATAGATAGATAGATAGATAGATAGATATGTAGATAGATATGAGATAGATAGATAGATATGAGATAGATAGATAGATAGGAGATAGGTAGATAGATTGAGATAGATATGAGATAGATAGGAGATAGATAGTAGATAGATATGAGATAGATATGAGATAGATAGATAGATATGGTAGATAGATATGAGATAGATAGATAGATATATATGAGATAGATATGAGATAGATAGATAGATAGATATGGATAGATAGATAGATAGATAGATAGATAGATATGAGATAGATAGATATGAGATAGATAGGAGATATACAGGTATAGATATATAGATATGAGATAGATAGATAGATAGAGAGATAGATAGATATGAAAAAAGATAGATAGATAGATAGATAGATAGGAGATATACAGGTATAGATACATACATAGATAGATATGAGATAGATAGATATGAGATAGATAGATATGAGATAGATAGATAGATAGATAGATATACAGGTATAGATAGATAGATAGGATAGCTAGATAACATTAACTCACCCCATCTTATAATAATGAAATGACTATTTAACAATAATGAGATGACTCTACTGACCCTGTCCTCTAATGATATTAAGATCACTCTGATGACTCTGCCCTCTGGTGGTAATAAGATGACTCTGCTGACCCATCCTCTAAAGATAATTAGATGGCCCTGCTCACCCTTACCTGGTTGACATGTCTGATCTATAATAGAATCATCGGATTCAATAATAAAATCTTCCCAACTTTTGTGACCCATCATGACAATGGGATTTCTGTATGCCCTCACAATTCCTAATAGGTTTCCCCCTCGTGCCCCTACCAGCACTACCACTAGTAGCACACCCCCTGCACTACTATCTCCACCATCACTCATATCTTCCACTTCCAACTCCTCTACATAAAAAAAAAAAAACACTGGCCGTTCACATCCACCTCATCAAAAAGAGGAGGAAGAAGAGGAAGTCATGGACTATGAGGAATATCTCTCTCAGAAGATGTCACATGCATACTAGAGAATGGGATCTGTGTCAGTGAAGATAAAGGAGAAGATATGGATGACAGTACAAATAGACAGCATGGTAGATTATATGTTGAGGAGGAACACTCAAAACTCTCACTCAATATTGGAGGTTCACTGCTTTCAAAAACATCTTTATTTTCAGGAAGTACTGTACAGCAACACTGCGGCTACTGATGGGGCTGTCAATACCAGAAGTAGTGTTGCTGTTACCATCCACATTCTTATTGTTAATACTTTCCAGTTCCCTGTCCTGATTTTTTCCAGCCATTTTTTTTTTTACTGCACACAATGCTTAATTTAATTATAGTGATTGCAACAATCCTGACACTGTGTTTGTCTTTTTTTGTTTTTGTTGTCTTTTTTTATACAAACAAGTATTTCAGGAAAAGTCAGCCAGCCTTAAATAATGCAGGTTTATGTTTTTTAGATTAGAGCAGGCTAGACGGTATATTGGGTTAACACAAAAAAAAAAAAAATGGAGATTCTTTTTTTTAGATTAACAACACTCCGTCACACTGTGTAATTGTTTGTTCAGCAGAGTAGAAAATAAAAACCCTATTAAATAACAAAATATTTTTTTTTAGATTAGCGCAGGCTAGACTGTATATTGGGTGAACAACAAAAAACACTTCACTTTTTTTTTTCAGATTTGCGCAGTCAGAATCAGCGCTTTGCTGTTAGAACAACAGTTGCTATGTATTTAATGAATAAATTTCAACTCTTTCCAAGGAAAGCCCTTAAGTAAAGATTTTTCACTATGTTTAAAGAATGTTTATATAGATGAAACTGCTCTATTGCACAACTGGTTTAGACAAGATTAGGGTTAACTGTCCTGTCTGTGTCTGTAATTCTGTATTAGAGCAGAAATGCAACAGTCCCCAGCTCACACAACAGCACAGCTGTGCCCTCACTTATTTATGATTTCTATCACTAATCGGCTTGTATAATTACTTGAATCTGATTAAATTCTCCTTTTCTAACTATTATTTGTAAGATTTCGGCACTGAGTGCTCTGTATGATGCAGTGAGATGAATCACAGACCCTTCACTATCTCCACCATTACTGTAACTAACTCATGATGATGCTTTCAGCACCTTATATAGTGTATATGACATCAGCACAGTAAGGTCTCCACCTACCATGGACTATTGGCTGAGAGGCTGACAGCTGATGTCAGGTGGTGCTAGAACATCACATAGTGAGTCAGTGACTCATACAGGTGTCTTTTCTTTAATTCCTACTTAGACATGTGGCGGCGGCAATTTTAGTTTCTGTGAGCTAAGTCGCCATTTGTTTGGTTTAGTTAAAAACCGAACAATTTGGAATATTTTGAATCTGATTCGTGCAGATGTGGTTCACCCATCTCTACCACTTAACACGCTGATCGGATAAAGCTGGATCAACAAAATTGAGTAACTAAACCCATTTAGGTTGTGACCCGTTGGCAGATTTTTGCCTCTTGAAGCAACTATACTTTGTTACCTTGACTTGACATACAGACGTGTTCACACTTACCTTTCTGCAAATTTGTGAATTTTCCTAATTTATTATGATACAAATTAGATACGTTCTCAAGCTGACCCATACTGTATAAACAACAACCAACAGAGTAACAGGATCATGCCTCATCTTGGGATATGTCTGGCCAATACACACAGGACTTCTATTCACCCTATAAGATATAGCGATAAACATAAATAAGGTCCAGAACTATCATAGCTGCGACACTTTATGTGGCTCTAAGAAAAATAGCGAAAACAAAGAAGCACAACACAAAAAGAGTTGATAACATTGGTTTTGGTGATGATGTGGTACTTTCTTGGATGGTGAGGAGACCCTACAAGCTTATTCTTGACTAGACTTTGGCTATCACAGCAAGATGAAGTTTGGCTTTTCCACCATGTCCACTATCGTAATGTTCCTACAAATATTAAGGAAAAAGCTGATGTAGATAGACTTTTCACCTACAGGGCCCACTTGGTTATGTTCACCAATGGCTTAACTACTGTCTCTAAGACTAAGTTTCAAGGTGGTTCCACCAAAGCTTCTTGGCTAATGGAAAGTAGAGAAAAAGTTATTGGAGCATATAGAATCTGATAACAATGGAGGTGGTGTACCGGGAGCCAGAATGGAGGCGATATCAAAGTAATAGCAACATAACTGTCAAAAATAGTTTGTTTGGAGCACCAAGTGATGAGACTAGAGAGTAACCCAAAAAACCCCCTCAGAATGGCAAACCAAAAGTTATCACTCTAACACCAAGATGTGCCGATGACATCATCCTTCATCAGTTTATCTGCCCTCCTGAAATGTCCTTGCATGATTCCCTGAGAAACTGCACAGCTAGGTCTAGGAGTTGGTGCCGGACCACAAGGGTTTTACAAAAATAAGAAATTTTACTTAATGATCTTGAAGGCAACTCGAAGGATAAGGGGCAAGGAGAATGAGATAATCACATGCACTATGACCATGACATTTAGAAGGCTGAAGACCCAAACTCAAGAAATAACAACCCTCATGTAAAAACTCATGGGGTCAGACTCAGTCATAAAGAGCTCAACGACAGTCGTCAACTGAACATTTCTGGTGTGACAACCAAAAAGTTCTAAATTAGAGGAGAAAGTGAGAAGATCCTGGAAGGAACAACAGCCTGACTCTCCTGATAACCTTTAGAAACTTACAATTGTAGCCTATTGTGCAAAATTACTATCTACAGGAAGTGGACAAGAAGTCAGTCCTCAGAATGATGTCCAAAAAAGCTCATATTGGACAGTCGGCCTCCTGAAGATAAAGGAGCTCCGATATTACACACTTCATGTGCTTGATTACATCTTATTCATTTGACAATGAGCTGATATCAAACAGTGAGGACAAAGATGTGGAATCGGGTCAAAGTAAAAGAGAAGTCCCCTCTCGAATGCAGGAAGTCAACGAACTCCAGAGTCTTTGGAAATTTGTTTTCACTAGGTCTAAATTGAGGAGAAAGAAACGAGAGGAGCGTGAACCCGAACTGTAGACACCATCTCTGTTCCTGCATGTGACAGGATTTGGCTGAGAGGAACGTGTCTGAGGAGATGGAAGATTGCGGCTGTTTTTCAGGAAGGTCAAGAAATACAAGGAAACTGAATAGACAAGAATGTCAAAGGAGGTGAAAAATGAGCGGTCACCACCCAATGTCAGGAGGGAGGCTGAAAGTAAAGTGTCCTGCCGACCTCACCACCAGCACTGACACTAACTAACAATATGTTTCTACAGAAAGTGATGTGAAAAAGAGAAACTGAATAACAGACCAAAAAGGCCAGAAAAAGATTCACAAAACCTACAAATACAGAGAATCATCAAGTCAGTTATTAAGTATACAGCACATACAGAATCATAACTGTAGGGGGCAGTATTATAGTAGTTATATTCTTGTACATAGGGGGCAGTATTATAGTAGTTATATTCTTGTACATAGGGGGCAGTATTATAGTAGTTATATTCTTGTACATAGGAGCAGTATTATAGTAGTTATATTCTTGTACATAGGGGCAGTATTATAGTAGTTATATTCTTGTACATAGGAGCAGTATTATAGTAGTTATATTCTTGTACATAGGGGGCAGTATTATAGTAGTTATATTCTTGTACATAGGAGCAGTATTATAGTAGTTATATTCTTGTACATAGGGGGCAGTATTATAGTAATTATATTCTTGTACATAGGAGCAGTATTATAGTAGTTATATTCTTGTACATAGGAGTAGAATTATAGTAGTTATATTCTTGTACATAGGGGCAGTATTATAGTAGTTATATTCTTGTACATAGGGGCAGTATTATAGTAGTTATATTCTTGTACATAGGAGGTAGTATTATAGTAGTTATATTCTTGTACATAGGAGGTAGTATTATAGTAGTTATATTCTTGTACATAGGAGTAGTATTATAGTAGTTATATTCTTGTACATAGGGGCAGTATTATAGTAGTTATATTCTTGTACATAGGAGCAGTATTATAGTAGTTATATTCTTGTACATAGGAGCAGTATTATAGTAGTTATATCCTTGTACATAGGAGCAGTATTATAGCAGTTATATTCTTGTACATAGGAGGCAGTATTATAGTAGTTATATTCTTGTACATAGGAGCAGTATTATAGTAGTTATATTCTTGTACATAGGAGGTAGTATTATAGTAGTTATATTCTTGTACATAGGAGCAGTATTATAGTAGTTATATTCTTGTACATAGGAGGTAGTATTATAGTAGTTATATTCTTGTACATAGGAGCAGTATTATAGCAGTTATATTCTTGTACATAGGAGGTAGTATTATAGTAGTTATATTCTTGTACATAGGAGTAGTATTATAGTAGTTATATTCTTGTACATAGGAGGTAGTATTATAGTAGTTATATTCTTGTATATAGGAGCAGTATTATAGTAGTTATATTCTTGTATATAGGGGCAGTATTATAGTAGTTATATTCTTATACATAGGAGCAGTATTATAGTAGTTATATTCTTGTACATAGAAGTAGTATTATAGTAGTTATATTCTTGTACATAGGAGCAGTATTATAGTAGTTATATTCTTGTACATAGGAGCAGTATTATAGTAGTTATATTCTTGTATATAGGGGGCAGTATTATAGTAGTTATATTCTTGTACATAGGAGCAGTATTATAGTAGTTATATTCTTGTACATAGAAGTAGTATTATAGTAGTTATATTCTTGTACATAGGAGTAGTATTATAGTAGTTATATTCTTGTACATAGGAGCAGTATTATAGTAGTTATATTCTTGTACATAGGAGGTAGTATTATAGTAGTTATATTCTTGTACATAGGAGCAGTATTATAGTAGTTATATTCTTGTACATAGGAGCAGTATTATAGTAGTTATATTCTTGTACATAGGAGTAGTATTATAGTAGTTATATTCTTGTACATAAGAGGTAGTATTATAGTAGTTATATTCTTGTACATAGGGGGAGTATTATAGTAGTTATATTCTTGTACATAGGAGGTAGTATTATAGTAGTTATATTCTTGTACATAGGGGCAGTATTATAATAGTTATATTCTTGTACATAGGGGCAGTATTATAGTAGTTATATTATTGTGCATAGGAGTAGTATTATAGTAGTTATATTCTTGTACATGGGAGGTAGTATTATAGTAGTTATATTCTTGTATATAGGGGCAGTATTATAGTAGTTATATTCTTGTACATAGGAGCGTAGTATAGTAGTTATATTCTTGTACATAGGAGCAGTATTATAGTAGTTATATTCTTGTACATAGGGGGCAGTATTATAGTAGTTAAATTCTTTTAAAAAGAAGAGTATTATAGTTATTATCTTGTACATGGGGGCAGTATTATAGTAGTTATATTCTTGTACATAGGAGCAGTAGTATAGTAGTTATATTCTTGTACATAGGTGCAGTATTATATTAGTTATATTCTTGTACATAGGAGCAGTATTATAGTAGTTATATTCTTGTACATAGGAGGTAGTATTATAGTAGTTATATTCTTGTACATAGGAGCAGTATTATAGCAGTTATATTCTTGTACATAGGAGGCAGTATTATAGTAGTTATATTCTTGTACATAGGAGCAGTATTATAGCAGTTATATTCTTGTACATAGGAGGTAGTATTATAGTAGTTATATTCTTGTACATAGGAGCAGTATTATAGTAGTTATATTCTTGTACATAGGAGGTAGTATTATAGTAGTTATATTCTTGTACATAGGAGCAGTATTATAGTAGTTATATTCTTGTACATAGGGGGCAGTATTATAGTAGTTATATTCTTATACATAGGAGCAGTATTATAGTAGTTATATTCTTGTACATAGAAGTAGTATTATAGTAGTTATATTCTTGTACATAGGAGCAGTATTATAGTAGTTATATTCTTGTACATAGGAGCAGTATTATAGTAGTTATATTCTTGTACATAGGGGGCAGTATTATAGTAGTTATATTCTTGTACATAGGAGCAGTATTATAGTAGTTATATTCTTGTACATAGAAGTAGTATTATAGTAGTTATATTCTTGTACATAGGAGTAGTATTATAGTAGTTATATTCTTGTACATAGGAGCAGTATTATAGTAGTTATATTCTTGTACATAGGAGGCAGTATTATAGTAGTTATATTCTTGTACATAGGAGCAGTATTATAGTAGTTATATTCTTGTACATAGGAGCAGTATTATAGTAGTTATATTCTTGTACATAGGAGCAGTATTATAGTAGTTATATTCTTGTACATAGGAGGTAGTATTATAGTAGTTATATTCTTGTACATAGGAGCAGTATTATAGTAGTTATATTCTTGTACATAGGAGGTAGTATTATAGTAGTTATATTCTTGTACATAGGGGCAGTATTATAATAGTTATATTCTTGTACATAGGGGGCAGTATTATAGTAGTTATATTCTTGTGCATAGGAGTAGTATTATAGTAGTTATATTCTTGTACATGGGAGGTAGTATTATAGTAGTTATATTCTTGTACATAGGGGCAGTATTATAGTAGTTATATTCTTGTACATAGGAGCAGTAGTATAGTAGTTATATTCTTGTACATAGGAGCAGTATTATAGTAGTTATATTCTTGTACATAGGGGGCAGTATTATAGTAGTTATATTCTTGTACATAGGAGCAGTATTATAGTAGTTATATTCTTGTACATGGGGGCAGTATTATAGTAGTTATATTCTTGTACATAGGAGGTAGTATAGTAGTTATATTCTTGTACATAGGTGTAGTATTATATTAGTTATATTCTTGTACATAGGAGCAGTATTATAGTAGTTATATTCTTGTACATAGGAGCAGTATTATAGTAGTTATATTCTTGTACATAGGGGCAGTATTATAGTAGTTATATTCTTGTACATAGGAGGTAGTATTATAGTAGTTATATTCTTGTACATAGGAGCAGTATTATAGTAGTTATATTCTTGTACATAGGAGGCAGTATTATAGTAGTTATATTCTTGTACATAGGAGGTAGTATTATAGTAGTTATATTCTTGTACATAGGGGACAGTATTATAGTAGTTATATTCTTGTACATAGGAGGTAGTATTATAGTAGTTATATTCTTGTTTATAGGAGCAGTATTATAGTAGTTATATTCTTGTACATAGGAGCAGTATTATAGTAGTTATATTCTTGTACACAGGAGCAGTATTATAGTAGTTATATTCTTGTACATAGGTGTAGTATTATAGTAGTTATATTCTTGTACATAGGAGCAGTATTATAGTAGTTATATTCTTGTACATAGGAGGTAGTATTATAGTAGTTATATTCTTGTACATAGGAGTAGTATTATAGTAGTTATATTCTTGTACATAGGAGGTAGTATTATAGTAGTTATATTCTTGTACATAGGAGCAGTATTATAGTAGTTATATTCTTGTACATACGAGCAGTATTATAGTAGTTATATTCTTGTAAATAGGAGGTAGTATTATAGTAGTTATATTCTTGTACATAGGAGCAGTATTATAGTAGATATATTCTTGTACATAGGAGCAGTATTATAGTAGTTATATTCTTGTACATAGGAGCAGTATTATGGTAGTTATATTCTTGTACATAGGAGCAGTATTATAGTAGTTATATTCTTGTACATAGGAGCAGTATTATAGAAGTTATATTCTTGTACATAGGATGCAATTTTTATTAAAGTAAAAACAAACATAAATACAATTAAACAAAAATTCTTTCAGTAATTTCAGACATTTTGTATGTACAAAGAAGGATCAAACAAGAAAATACTTAAAGCAAAATCAACTTAAAGAGTCCACACCTGTTGGAGAAGAAAATTTAAAGAACATACAGTAAAACTAAAAAGATCAAACTTAAACTAGATCCACTTTCTTCCATCATAGATCAGAGTCAGAGCTGTCCCGGTGACCTGCTGTTTCCATGTCTGATTCAGACTGTACCTCAGCTCGGCGGGGTCTCCTTTTAGTAGGAGGATCACCCTCTGGTTCCTCATCATACTCTGCCATCATTTGTTGGATCTTCCTGTCTAGTTCCTCTTCTCCGTCTGACTCTGTTAGGATACTGAACCTATTTGCCGTTCCTGTGACATCACCCGTGCTACCTATTCTCATCCTAGTTGGTTTTTTTACAGTGGTCCACTCACCCTCAGGATTACGGCTGGATCTATCTTTCTTTTTTCCTTCTCTTAGTACCGGTGGGTGTTGGGGCAGGAGAAGAGATGGCCACTGAGGGTTGTACAACCTGCTCAACAAAGTCCATGGTCGCCTCAATGGGTCCTGACTGGGCTTGGTCCTGGGTGGTATCACCTGTATCTAGTTGGGGCTCTGGCTCAGTGACTACTGGCCCTGACAACAGCGCCTCCTCCTCCTCCTGTATGTCATCAGCCGCTGCCAGCAAGTCCTCATCAGGGATATCCCTACGGAGGTTATGCCAAGCACCAGGACAGTCCCTGTGGGGGTGACCCATCTTACCACATAGATTACACCTAATGTTTTGGCAGGTAGCGCTCACGTGGCCCATTTCATTACACAAGTTGCACTTTACCATGGTGCACACACTCGCTATATGACCGGACTTCCCACACCTAAAGCATCTGCGTGGCTGACCCGCATAGAAGCAGACGCCTTTCTCTCGGCCAATAAAGAATGAGTTGGGCAGATGTTGGGTTACGTTGTTGTTCTGACGCAACTTAACCAGGACCTTCCACCCACCAGTCCAGATCCCGTCTTCGTCCCTATTCTTAGTCAGATAGGACATGAGGTCGCAGTGTCTCCTGAGCTAGATGACAATGTCCTGAGGGGGAACGGCCTCATTCCAGAATACAATGGTGACACTTGCTGTATCTGGCCTAGAGATGGGGATGAAGCTGAACTTATTCCAACCCTCAGTATCTCTGAACCTGGTGACATTAGCCCAGAAACGGTCCAGATCAGACATCAGCTTAAAGCTGACATCATACCCCTGGCGGTCAGGAAGGTTTATCACTGCCAGGATGTCAGTCGGCAGGAAGCCCATCTGGGTACATAGGAGCCCTCTGACCACAAACCTTCTATCAGGCAGATCTTCCTTGGCACCTCTGTGCCTAAACCTGACTACATTCCTCCTCTTGAAAGCCTGGCCTGTATAGTTCGTGCCTGACGTAAAAGATGGAGCACCGCGGCTCCAGGCATTCCCAGAGGAGGTATGGCCAGATCCGCCATCTTGGCGTGTCTGTGGGCGCTGTGTGGGCTGCTGAGCACCTGCACTAGGAGGTTCTGTTACTACATTAGTAACTAGAGGGGGAAAGTCCTGTACATTGGACTGTGCTGTGTCCGCCCCACCATCAACCTCTATGTGTGTGATATCAGCAGACTCCAGAGACTGGACTGTAGAGGGGTCTGACGCCATAGATGGTGAAGGATCCCCCCCAGAATGAGAAACACTTTCCCCTGCTGCACCATTATCACATACAGGATTATCTATAATCTCAGACATATTAGATGGATAGTCAGTGGCAGCAGAGTCCTGCACAGCAGAGTCCACAGTGTTATTATAGTCACTATTGGTGACTTGCACACCAGAGTCCAGACTGTCCCACACACTCACAACCTGAGACCCCAAATGTGCTACTACCCCAGTACCTTCAGGTAACAGTCCACAGTCCTGCTGAGATGACCTGCCTCCTGGGACTTGTGGTGTCTGCACAGATACTACTTCAGGCAGGGGTCCATGATCTTGCTGTAAAGTGCTGCTTGCTGGGACTTGTGGTGCCTTGCCAGGAACTGCTGCAGGTCTTTGCTGTGGCTTGGCATTAGCTGATCCTTCCCCATACAAATTCCATTCCTTAAAAGGGAAACTTGCCGGCTGCAGAATAGGCTTTGCATGGGACTGCTGGCCGCCATCTTGAGAGGGTTCAGACCTAGAGCGAGATGATGGTGACTTCTGGTATTCCTGGAATCGCTGCTGGTTTCTGTAGGATTCTCCCACCGGTCCCATTTGCTCCAGTACAGTCTCGGTCTCCTGTATGTTATCGGCGAGCTCTTTCGCCAGTGCGCTCAGCTTCTTGTCCACTCCTTCCTCTAACCAAGGTTTAGCAGCCCTTACTTTATAGGCGCAGTCAATCTGTCTCTGCAGATATATTTTACCTGCCTTTAATGTCTCCAGTCTCCTGACCAGTGCTGGGATCTCGTCTGCCAGGCGCAGTTCAGGTGCTCGCTCCGCCATTGTAACAGTCTGACCATTATTAGGTAGTTTTGCAGGCTGGTTACTCACAGTATGGCTTCTGGTTGGTGTAGCCTGTGACTTCTGGCCTGCTGCGGCTGTTGTCACTGCCATGGGGCCACAATCTGCAGGTTGGGGACTATGTCCCGCTTTGTTCCCAGTGACCGCACTACTGGTACCATGAGGCCTTCCTACTGGTCTCACTTTGGTCACATCCGCAGCCTTCACTACAGTTTTGCAGTTTCCACTGCCAGATCTTGTCCGCTCAGACCGCACCAGTACAGGCCGCCGCATGTTCTCCTGCATGGTCTGTTTCTCCAGGGACGTTCTCCTCTGTCTGCAGGAGGGTGGAGTGGACGGGACACCTGTAACCTGTAATGGCGTCTGCACAGGCTGCACGGCTTGCTTCTTCTTACTTTCTGGTATTCTGTCTGGATGCTGCACAATTACTTTGGTAGGTTGTTGCACCGTACCTCTGCTTGCTTCTGCTACTGCTTTCTTTGCAATAACTTTCTTCCCATCTTGACTTGCACTGGGACTGCTCACACTCTGGACATTACTTCCATTCCTAGAGACTTTGGGATTTTCATCCACTTTCTCAGTTGTCTGGGAGTTGTTTCCCAGAGTAGGCCTTGGAGCCTGGGCCTTGCTAGGGGAGCTGCCCCACCCAGGGTGGCCCCGCCCTGGGCTTTCTCCAGACATCAGGAGACTCAGGAGAGCTACAGAAACACAACCTCACAGCTAGGAGGCAGTATTATAGTAGTTATATTCTTGTACATAGGGGGTAGTATTATAGTAGTTATATTCTTGTACATAGGAGCAGTATTATAGTAGTTATATTCTTGTACATAGGGGCAGTATTATAGTAGTTATATTCTTGTACATAGGAGCAGTATTATAGTAGTTATATTCTTGTACATAGGAGTAGTATTATAGTAGTTATATTCTTGTACATAGGAGCAGTATTATAGTAGTTATATTCTTGTACATAGGAGGTAGTATTATAGTAGTTATATTCTTGTACATAGGAGGTAGTATTATAGTAGTTATATTCTTGTACATAGGAGTAGTATTATAGTAGTTATATTCTTGTACATAGGGGGCAGTATTATAGTAGTTATATTCTTGTACATAGGAGCAGTATTATAGTACTTATATTCTTGTACATAGGAGGTAGTATTATAGTAGTTATATTCTTGTGCATAGGAGCAGTATTATAGTAGTTATATTCTTGTACATAGGGGGTAGTATTATAGTAGTTACATTCTTGTACATAAGAGCAGTATTATAGTAGTTATATTCTTGTACATAGGAGCAGTATTATAGTAGTTATATTCTTGTACATAGGGGGTAGTATTATAGTAGTTACATTCTTGTACATAAGAGCAGTATTATAGTAGTTATATTCTTGTACATAGGAGCAGTATTATAGTAGTTATATTCTTGTACATAGGAGGTAGTATTATAGTAGTTATATTCTTGTACATAGGAGCAGTATTATAGTAGTTATATTCTTGTACATAGGAGCAGTATTATAGTAGCTATATTCTTGTACATAGGAGCAGTATTATAGTAGTTATATTCTTGTACATAGGAGCAGTATTATAGTAGTTATATTCTTGTATATAGGAGCAGTATTATAGTAGTTATATTCTTGTACATAGGAGCAGTATTATAGTAGTTATATTCTTGTACATAGGAGCAGTATTATAGTAGTTATATTCTTGTACATAGGGGCAGTATTATAGTAGTTATATCCTTGTACATAGGAGGTAGTATTATAGTAGTTATATTCTTGTACATAGGAGCAGTATTATAGTAGTTATATTCTTGTACATAGGAGCAGTGTTATAGTAGTTATATTCTTGTACATAGGAGGTAGTATTATAGTAGTTATATTCTTGTACATAGGGGTAGTATTATAGTAGTCATATTCTTGTACATAGGGGGCAGTATTATAGTAGTTATATTCTTGTATATAGGAGGTAGTATTATAGTAGTTATATTCTTGTACATAGGAGCAGTGTTATAGTAGTTATATTCTTGTACATAGGGGCAGTATTATAGTAGTTATATTCTTGTACATAGGGGGCAGTATTATAGTAGTTATATTCTTGTACATAGGAGCAGTATTATAGTAGTTATATTCTTGTACATAGGAGTAGTATTATAGTAGTTATATTCTTGTACATGGGAGGTAGTATTATAGTAGTTATATTCTTGTACATAGGGGCAGTATTATAGTAGTTATATTCTTGTACATAGGGGGCAGTACTATAGTAGTTATATTCTTGTACATAGGAGTAATATTATAGTAGTTATATCCTTGTACATAGGGGGCAGTACTATAGTAGTTATATTCTTGTACATAGGAGCAGTATTATAGTAGTTATATTCTTGTACATAGGGGCAGTATTATAGTAGTTATATTCTTGTACATAGGAGGCAGTATTATAGTAGTTATATTCTTGTACATAGGAGCAGTATTATAGTAGTTATATTCTTGTACACAGGGGGCAGTATTATAGTAGTTATATTCTTGTACATAGGAGCAGTATTATAGTAGTTATATTCTTGTACATACAGTGCCTTGCGAAAGTATTCGGTCCCCTTGAACTTTTCAACCTTTTGCCACATTTCAGGCTTCAAACATAAGGATATAAAATTTAAATTTTTTGGTGAAGAATCAACAAGTGGGACACAATTGTGAAGTGGAACGAAATTTATTGGATATTTTAAACTTTTGTAAAAAATAAAAAACTGAAAAGTGGGGCGTGCAATATTATTCGGCCCCCTTAAGTTAATACTTTGTAGCGCCCCCTTTCACTGCGATTACAGCTACAAGTCGCTTGGGGTTGTCTCTATCAGTTCTTGCCCATTCTTCCTTGGAAAACAGCTGGAGCTCAGTGAGGTTGGATGGAGAGCGTTTGTGAACAGCAATTTTCAGCTCTTTCCACAGATTCTCGATTGGATTCAGGTCTGGACTTTGACTTGGCCATTCTAACACCTGGATACCTTTATTTGTGAACCATTCCATTGTAGATTTGGCTTTATGTTTGGGATCATTGTCTTGTTGGAAGATAAATCTCCGTCCCAGTCTCAGGTCTTTTGCAGACTCCAACAGGTTTTCTTCCAGAATGGTCCTGTATTTGGCTCCATCCATCTTCCCAGCAATTTTAACCATCTTCCCTGTCCTTGCTGAAGAAAAGCAGGCCCAAACCATGATGCTGCCCCCACCATGTGTGACAGTGGGGATGGTGTGTTCAGGGGGATGAGCGGTGTTGCTTTTACACCAAACATATCGCTTTGCATTGTGGCCAAAAAGTTGGATTTTGGTTTCCTCTGAGCAGAGCACCTTCTTCCACATGTTTGGTGTCTCCCAGGAGACCTTTTATGGATATCTGTGAGAAATGGCTTTCTTCTTGCCACTCTTCCATAAAGGCCAGATTTGTGCAGTGTACGACTGATTGTTGTCCTATGGACAGACTCTCCCACCTCAGCTGTAGATCTCTGCAGTTCATCCAGAGTGATCATGGGCCTCTTGGCTGCATCTCTGATCAGTCTTCTCCTTGTTTGAGATGAAAGTTTAGATGGACGGCCGGGTCTTGGTAGATTTGCAGTGGTCTGATACTCCTTCCATTACAATATGATCGCTTGCACAGTGCTCCTTGGGATGTTTAAAGTTTGGGAAATCTTTTTGTATCCAAATCCGGCTTTAAACTTCTCCACAACAGTATCACGGACCTGCCTGGTGTGTTCCTTGGTCTTCATGATGCTCTCTGCGCTTTAAACAGAACCCTGAGCCTATCACAGAGCAGGTGCATTTATACGGAGACTTGATTACACACAGGTGGATTATATTTATCATCATCAGTCATTTAGGACAACATTGGATCATTCAGAGATCCTCACTGAACTTCTGGACTGAGTTTGCTGCACTGAAAGTAAAGGGGCCGAATAATATTGCACGCCCCACTTTTCAGTTTTTTATTTTTTACAAAAGTTTAAAATAACCAATAAATTTCGTTCCACTTCACAATTGTGACCCACTTGTTGTTGATTCTTCACCAAAAAATTAAAATTTTATATCCTTATGTTTGAAGGCTGAAATGTGGCAAAAGGTTGAAAAGTTCAAGGGGGCCGAATACTTTCGCAAGGCACTGTATATATATATATATATATATATATATATATATATATATATATATATATACTTTGCTCAGATAAATAATACTATACATTGCCCAGATAAATAGTGCTGTGCAGTGTTCAGATAAATAATACTATACAATATTAAGAAAAATAATACTATACGTTGCCCAGATAAATAGTGCTGTGCAGTGCCAAGATAAACAGTACTATACAGTACCTGGATAAATAGGGCTGTGCAGTGCTCAGATAAATTATACTATACAGTGCTCAGATAAATAATACTATACATTGCCCAGAAAATAAGGGTTTGCAGTGCCCAGATAAATATTAGTATACAGTACCCAGATAAATAATACTATACAGTGCCCAGATAAATAGGGCTGTGCAGTGCTCAGATAAATAATACTATACAGTACCCTGATAAATGATACCATGCAATGCCCAAATAAATACTGCTGTACACATAAATAATACTGTACTGTGCAAATACAGCTAGTGCAGTACAGTGCCCAGAGAAATAGTTCTGAATAGTGTTTACATAAATAATACTTTACAATGCCCACATAAATAATACTATACAGTGCCCAGATAAATATTGCTTTACAGTGCTCAGATAAATAATACTATACAGTGCCCAGATATATAGTACTGTACAATGCCGAGATAAATAATACTGTTCTGTGCAAATACAGCTAGTGCAGTATAGTACCCAGAGATATAGTGATGCACGGTGCTTACATAAATAGTAATTTACAATGCCCACATAAATAGTACTATACAGAGCCCAGATAAATAGTGCTGTACAGTGCCCATATAAATAATACTATACATTGCCCAAATAAATAGTGCTGTACAGTGCCCAGATAAATAATACTATACAGTGCCCAGATAAATAGGAATGTACAGTGCTCAGATAAATAATACTATACAGTAACCAGATAAATGATACTATACAGTGCCCAGATAAATAGTGCTGCACAATACCCACATAAATAATCCTATACAGTGCCCAGATAAATATTGCTGTTCTATGCTGTACAGTGCCCAGATAAAAAATACATACATTGCCCAGATAAATAATACTATAAGAGTGCCCAGATAAATAGTAGTGTACAGTACTCAGATAAATTATACTATGCAGTGCTCAAATGAATAATACTATACAGTGCCCTGATAAATAATATTATACAATGCCCAGATAAATAGTGCTTTACAGTGCTCAGAAAAATAATACTATACGGTGCCCAGATAAATAATACTATACATAGCCCATATAAATAATCCTATACATGGCCCAGATAAAAAGTGTTGTACAGTGCTCAAATAAACAATACTATACAGTGCTCAGATAAATAGTGCCGTACAGTGCCCAGATAAATAATACTATACAGTGCTCAGATAAATAGTGCTGTACAGTGCCCAGATAAATAATACTATACAGTGCTCAGATAAATAGTGCTGTACAATGCCCAGATAAATAGTGCTGTACAGTGCTCAGATAAATAATACTTTACAGTGCCCAGATAAATAATGCTATGCTGTGAAGTGCTCAAATAAATAATACTATACAGTGCACAGATAAATAATACTATTCATTGCCCATATAAATAATACTATACATTGCCCAGATAAATAGTGTTGTGCAGTGCCCAGATAAATAATATTATACAGTGCCCAGATAAATGATACCATACAGTGCCCAGATAAATACTGCTGTACAATGCCCAAATATATAATACTGTACTGTGCAAATACAGCTTGTGCAGTATAGTGTCCAGAAAAATAGTGCTGCACAGTGCTTACATAAATAATACTTTACAATGCCCACATAAATAATACTATGTAGTGCCCAAATAAATAGTTCTGTATAATGTCCAGATAAATAATAATTTATAATGTCCAGATAAATAATTCTGTACATTGCCCAGATAAATAATGGTTTACAAGTCCAGATAAATAGTGCTGTACAGTTACCAGATAAATAATACTCTATAATGTTCAGATAAAATGTGCTGTACAGTGCCTAGACATGTGGTGATGTACAGTGCCCAGATAAATAGTGATGTACAGTGTCCAGATAAATAGTAATGTACAGTGTCCAGATAAATAATGCTATACATTGCCCAGATAAATAATGCTTTACAGTGTCCAGTTAAATAATACTATACAGTTCTAAAATAAATAGTGCTGTATAGAGCCCGGATATATAATACCACAGTGCTAAGACAAATAATGCAGTATAGTTCCCAGATAAATAGTGCTGTAGAGTGCCCAGATAAACAATACTGTGCAGTGCCCAGATAAATAGGGCTGTGCAGTGCTCAGACAAATAATACTATGCAGTGCCGAGATAAATAGTGCTAGAGTTACCAGACAAATAGTGCTGTAGTGTACCAGATAAATACTATACAATGCCTAGAGAAATCGTCCTGTACAGTGCCCAAAATAATGAATAGTCATTTATACTAACAGGATAAATAATACTATGCATTGTTCAGATACATAAAGCTAAACAGTGCCCAGATAAACAATGCTGTATAATGTCCAGATAGTGTTGTACAGTGTGCAGAACAATTATAATATATAGTACCCAGATAAATAATACTATACAGTGTCCAGATAAATATTACTGTATAGTGCAAAGATAAATAGTGCTACATAGTGCCCAGATAAATAATATCTGTACTCAGAGAGTTATCACTGTGTGTTATCTATGGTGTTACATAGGACTGCAGGTGACACCTACTACATTATCTGTACTCAGAGAGTTATCACTGTGTTATCTGTGGTGTTACATAGGACTGCAGGTGACATCTACTACATTATCTGTACTCAGAGAGTTATCACTGTGTTATCTGTGGTGTTACATAGGACTGCAGGTGACACTACTACATTATCTGTACTCAGAGAGTTATCACTGTGTTATCTGTGGTGTTACATAGGACTGCAGGTGACATCTACTACATTATCTGTACTCAGAGAGTTATCACTGTGTTATTTGTGGTGTTACATAGGACTGCAGGTGACACCTACTACATTATCTGTACTCAGAGAGTTATCACTGTGTTATCTGGGGTGTTACATAGGACTGCAGGTGACACCTACTACATTATCTGTACTCAGAGAGTTATCACTGTGTTATCTGTGGTGTTACATAGGACTGCAGGTGACACCTACTACATTATCTGTACTCAGATAGTTATCACTGTGTTATCTGGGGTGTTACATAGGACTGCAGGTGACACTACTACATTATCTGTACTCAGAGAGTTATCACTGTGTTATCTGTGGTGTTACATAGGACTGCAGGTGACTACTACATTATCTGTACTCAGAGAGTTATCACTGTGTTATCTGTGGTGTTACATAGGACTGCAGGTGACACTACTACATTATCTGTACTCAGAGAGTTATCACTGTGTTATCTGTGGTGTTACATAGGACTGCAGGTGACTACTACATTATCTGTACTCAGAGAGTTATCACTGTGTTATCTGTGGTGTTACATAGGACTGCAGGTGACATCTACTACATTATCTGTACTCAGAGAGTTATCACTGTGTTATCTGTGGTGTTACATAGGACTGCAGGTGACACCTACTACATTATCTGTACTCAGAGAGTTATCACTGTGTTATCTGTGGTGTTACATAGGACTGCAGGTGACGTCTACTACATTATCTGTACTCAGAGAGTTATCACTGTGTATTATCTGTGGTGTTACATAGGACTGCAGGTGACATCTACTACATTATCTGTACTCAGAGAGTTATCGCGTGTGTTATCTGTGGTGTTACATAGGACTGCAGGTGACATCTACTACATTATCTGTACTCAGAGAGTTATTACTGTGTTATCTGTGGTGTTACATAGGACTGCAGGTGACATCTACTACATTATCTGTACTCAGAGAGTTATTACTGTGTGTTATCTGTGGTGTTACATAGGACTGCAGGTGACATCTACTACATTATCTGTACTTAGAGAGTTATCACTGTGTGTTATCTGTGGTGTTACATAGGACTGCAGGTGACATCTACTACATTATCTGTACTCAGAGAGTTATCACTGTGTTATCTGTGGTGTTACATAGGACTGCAGGTGACACCTACTACATTATCTGTACTCAGAGAGTTATCACTGTGTTATCTGTGGTGTTACATAGGACTGCAGGTGACATCTACTACATTATCTGTACTCAGAGAGTTATCACTGTGTGTTATCTGTGGTGTTACATAGGACTGCAGGTGACATCTACTACATTATCTGTACTTAGAGAGTTATCATTGTGTGTTATCTGTGGTGTTACATAGGACTGCAGGTGACATCTACTACATTATCTGTACTCAGAGAGTTATCACTGTGTTATCTGTGGTGTTACATAGGACTGCAGGTGACACCTACTACATTATCTGTACTCAGAGAGTTATCACTGTGTTATCTGTGGTGTTACATAGGACTGCAGGTGACACCTACTACATTATCTGTACTCAGAGAGTTATCACTGTGTGTTATCTGTGGTGTTACATAGGACTGCAGGTGACATCTACTACATTATCTGTACTCAGAGAGTTATCACTGTGTTATCTGTGGTGTTACATAGGACTGCAGGTGACATCTACTACATTATCTGTACTCAGAGAGTTATCACTGTGTTATCTGTGGTGTTACATAGGACTGCAGGTGACACCTACTACATTATCTGTACTCAGAGAGTTATCACTGTGTTATCTGTGGTGTTACATAGGACTGCAGGTGACATCTACTACATTATCTGTACTCAGAGAGTTATCACTGTGTTATCTGTGGTGTTACATAGGACTGCAGGTGACATCTACTACATTATCTGTACTCAGAGAGTTATCACTGTGTTATCTGTGGTGTTACATAGGACTGCAGGTGACACCTACTACATTATCTGTACTCAGAGAGTTATCACTGTGTTATCTGTGGTGTTACATAGGACTGCAGGTGACACTACTACATTATCTGTACTCAGAGAGTTATCACTGTGTTATCTGTGGTGTTACATAGGACTGCAGGTGACATCTACTACATTATCTGTACTCAGAGAGTTATCACTGTGTGTTATCTGTGGTGTTACATAGGACTGCAGGTGACACCTACTACATTATCTGTACTCAGAGAGTTATCACTGTGTTATCTGTGGTGTTACATAGGACTGCAGGTGACATCTACTACATTATCTGTACTCAGATAGTTATCACTGTGTTATCTGTGGTGTTACATAGGACTGCAGGTGACATCTACTACATTATCTGTACTCAGAGAGTTAGCACTGTGTTATCTGTGGTGTTACATAGGACTGCAGGTGACATCTACTACATTATCTGTACTCAGAGTTATCACTGTGTTATCTGTGGTGTTACATAGGACTGCTGGTTAAGTTTTACTGAGATTGATTTACACTTCCAGCGCTGCTACATCTGTTTGTGTAGTTGCTCCTCGGGTGTGTGCTGCAGATCTTCATTGTTTTGGTCTCCGTCTCGTCACACCGCACATTCCTGTGTATTCGCGGTGATATCGGGCAGCGCCCAGAACGTCTATTATGTGAAATACCTCAACTATTTTTCCAGAGGAAACGCTCGGTCGTCCTCAAATCTTAATTGCTGCTTCTACGAAAACCGCCGTGAAAACAATGCGGCCATAGAGATTGGTGCAGGATTTCTCGGTCCCTCTGGAGGGGCTGCGGTGGGGGGTACAGCGGGGGGGGGGGGGGGCTTGTTTTGTTGTACGTCGCCACTGTCTGCAGGGTGAGATCTTCTCGTAGTAAGGACCTCTCCCCTGGTATCGCAGCGGTGGGCTTCACAGCTCAGCACTTCATCCGTTTATCATCTGCGCCCATCTGCGGTAATGCGATTTTCTCTGCTCCGCCTTGCGGCGCGCTGCAGTCAGACTAAACACGAGGGGTCCCTGTAGGGCCCGGCTGTTGGGTATTTATTTTCCTTCGCTCTCTCTGTATCCTCTGATGAATGTCTGAGGCTCAGAAATAATCCTGGAAACGTCTGACGTCTTGTAGCCGGAGGGCAGAATGTGGAGTCAATTGACTTCGCCGTATGTGCGGCCCTCATATCGCATCGCGCCGCTGATTGGAGCGTAATAGCATTATAATGGTCTCCTATAGGGTGACATCTGCCTGCACTTACTGAGCTGGTCGAGGCCTCGCCGCAATGGCGGTATCAGGACCGCCATACTCCGCTCAGCAGTCCTGGTGACATGTCACCCACCTCATAACAGCTTCTAGGTCTATAAAGTACACATTCTATGTTATACTCCAGTCACATTCAACGCTGCATACAGAATTCACTGGCAGAAGATAAATCTGGATGGCGCTGCCCCAAGGAATCTGTCTGAGAGATATAGAAATCATTAGGAACAGAATATCTGGGGCCTGTCTGCACTATCTCAGCTCTGCTATGACAGTCTGCAGCCATGATGGAACTGACTACCACATGTGACTGATGAGGCCAGTGATTGGCCAGTGGGGTCATGTGATTAGTCAATGACGTCATCGCTGGAGCAACAGAAGTAGAGACTGGCGGAGAGGACTGGAGCCCCAACGCTGGAATGGAAGGAAGAAGATAAAGTGAGTATAAAGCCTTCTCATAGTATAATGCCTACCTAGGGCCTCCACACAGTATAATGTAACCTTAGTGCCTCCACAGGGTATAATGCCTACCTAGGGCCTCCACACAGTATAATGTTCCCGTATAGGTTTTGCACACAGAAGTCTAACAGATATCTAACACTAACCCTACCTCCATCTCACAGAGCTGTCTGATGGTCTTGTCCGGTCTGTGCTGGCCCTGGCTTGGAGCAGTATGAGAGTCTGTCTGGGCTACACCGCACGCAGGTGGGTCACAGAGTGTATATCTGGAGTAGAGACGTGATTGATTGTATTGTAAATGCCTCCTGAGGATGAGCACAGTGACAGACGCCCTCCATTATGACACGCATATACAGTGGGGAAAAAAGTATTTAGTCAGCCACCAATTGTGCAAGTTCTCCCACTTATAAAGATGAGGCCGGCCTGTAATTGTCATCATAGGTAGACCTCAACTATGAGAGACAAAATGAGAAAACTAATCCAGAAAATCACATTGTCTGATTTTTGAAGAATTTATTTGCCAATTATGGTGGAAAATAAGTATTTGGTCACCTACAAACAAGCAATATTTCTGGCTCTCACAGACCTGTAACTTCTCCTTTAAGAGTCTCCGCTGTCCTCCACTCATTACCTGTAGTAATGGCTCCTGTGTGACATTGTTATCAGTATAAAAGACTCCTGTCCACAACCTCAAACAGTCACACTCCAAACTCCACTATGGTGAAGACCAAAGAGCTGTGGAAGGACCAGAAACAAAATGGTAGCCCTGCACCAGGCTGGGAAGACTGAATCTGCAATAGGCAAGCAGCTTGGTGTGAAGAAATCACCTGTGGGAGCAATAATTAGAAAATGGGAGACATACAAGACCACTGATAATCTCCCTCCATCAGGGGCTCCACGCAAGATCTCACCCCGTGGGGTCAAAATGATCACAAGAACGGGGAGCAAAAATCCCAGAACCCCACGGGGGGACCTAGTGAGTGACCTGCAGAAAGCTGGGACTAACGTAACAAAGGCTACCGTCAGTAACACACTACGCCGCCAGGGACTCAGATCCTGCAGTGCCAGACGTGTCCCCCCTGCTTAAGCCAGTACATATCCGGGCCCGTCTGAAGTTTGCTAGAGAGCATTTGGATGTTCCAGAAGAGTATTGGGAGAATGTCATATGGTCAGATGAAACCAAAGTAGAACTGTTTGGTAGAAACACAACTCGTGGTGTTTGGAGGAGAGTGAATGCTGAGTTGTATCCAAAGAACACCATACCTACTGTGAAGCATGGGGGGGCAACATCATGTATGGGGCTGTTTCTCTGCAAAGGGACCAGGACGACTGATCCGTGTACATGAAAGAATGAATGGGGCCATGTATGGGGAGATTGTGAGTGCAAACCTCCTTCCATCAGCAAGGGCATTGAAGATGAAACGTGGCTGGGTCTTTCAGCATGACAATGATCCCAATCACACCGCCAGGGCAACGAAGGAGCGGCTTCGTAAGAAGCATTTCAAGGTCCTGGAGTGGCCTAGCCAGTCTCCAGATCTCAGCCCCATAGAAAACCTTTGGAGGGAGTTGAAAGTCCGTGTTGTCCAGCGACATCCCCAAAACATCCCTGCTCTAGAGGAGATCTGCATGGAGGAATGGGCCAACATACCAGCAACAGTGTGTGCCAACCTTGTGAAGACTTACAGGAAACGTTTCACCTCTGTCATTGCCAACAAAGGAGATAGAACAAAGGATTGAGATGAACTTTTGTTATTGACCAAATACTTATTTTCCACCATAATTTGCAAATAAATTCTTTAAAAATCAGACAATGTGATTTTCTGGATTAGTTTTCTCATTTTGTCTCTCATAGTTGAGGTCTACCTATGATGACAATTACAGGCCGGCCTCATCTTTATAAGTGGCAGAACTTGCACAATTGGGGGCTGACTAAATACTATTTTTTCCCCACTGTATATATACAGTACAGACCAAAAGTTTGGACACACCTTCTCATTCCAAGAGTTTTCTGTATTTTCATGACTATAAAAATTGTAGATTCACACTGAAGGCATCAAAACTATGAATTACCACATGTGGAATTATATACTTAACAAAAAAGTGTGAAACAACTGAAAATATGTCTTATATTCTAGGTTCTTCAAAGTAGCCACCTTTTGCTTTGATTACTGCTTTGCACACTCTTGGCATTCTCTTGATGAGCTTCAAGAGGTAGTCACCTGAAATGGTCTTCCAACAGTCTTGAAGGAGTTCCCAGAGATGCTTAGCACTTGTTGGCCCTTTTGCCTTCACTCTGCGGTCCAGCTCACCCCAAACCATCTGGATTGGGTTCAGGTCTGGTGACTGTGGAGGCCAGGTCATCTGGCGTAGCACCCCATCACTCTCCTTCTTGGTCACATAGCCCTTACACAGTCTGGAGGTGTTTGGGGTCATTGTCCTGTTGAAAAATAAATGATGGTCCAACTAAACGCAAACCGGATGGAATAGCATGCCGCTGCAAGATGCTGTGGTAACCATGCTGGTTCAGAATAAATCCCCAACAGTGTCACCAGCAAAGCCCCCCCACACCATCACACCTCCTCCTCCATGCGTCACGGTGGGAACCAGGCATGTAGAGTCCATTCCTTCACCTTTTCTGCGTCGCACAAAGACACGGTGGTTGGAACCAAAGAGCTCAAATTTGGACTCATCAGACCAAAGCCCAGATTTCCACAGGTCTAATGTCCATTCCTTGTGTTCTTCTTGTGCTTGTTGCCTGTCCTTAGCAGTGGTTTCCTAGCAGCTATTTTACCATGAAGGCCTGCTGCACACAGTCTCCTCTTAACAGTTGTTGTAGAGATGTGTCTGCTGCTAGAACTCTGTGTGGCATTGACCTGGTCTCTAATCTGAGCTGCTGTTAACCTGCGATTTCTGAGGATGGTGACTCGGATGAACTTATCCTCCGCAGCAGAGGTGACTCTTGGTCTTCCTTTCCTGGGGCGGTCCTCATGTGAGCCAGTTTCTTTGTAGCGCTTGATGGTTTTGGCCACTGCACTTGGGGACACTTTCAAAGTTTTCCCAATTTTTCAGACTGACTGACCTTCATTTCTTAAAGTAATGATGACCACTCGTTTTTCTTTACTTAGCTGCTTTTTTCTTGCCATAATACAAATTCTAACACTCCATTCAGTAGGACTATCAGCTGTGTATCCCCCTGACTTCTGAACAACACAACTGATGGTCCCAACCCCATTTATAAGGCAAGAAATCCCACTTATTAAACATGACAGGGCACACCTGTGAAGTGAAAACCATTTCAGGTGACTACCTCTTGAAACTCATCAAGAAAATGCCAAGAGTGTGCAAAGCAGTAATCAAAGCAAAAGGTGGCTACTTTGAAGAACCTAGAATATAAGACATATTTTCAGTTGTTTCACACTTTTATGGTAAGTATATAATTCCACATGTGGTAATTCATAGTTTTGATGCCTTCAGTGTGAATCTACAATTTTTATAGTCAAGAAAATACAGAAAACTCTTGGAATGAGAAGGTGTGTCCAAACTTTTGGTCTGTACTGTATATCTGATGATGTAAAAACAGGAAAAGCTGACACTATGGAAATAGTCCAATAAGCACAGACAGTGATGTCATCATTACCAAGGATTCATGATGTCATCCTCAGTTACAGGCTGCAGAGAGCTCAGGCTGCTGCGCTCATGTTTTCCAGTAGGGGGCACACTTATATCAGAAATCTGTAATTAGTTATTATCTTAAGAAAACAAATATATTTACATCAAAATCCTGAGATAGGAAAAATGAAAAGATAACATTCAAGACAACGGGAACCTAATGTGAAGAAACCTGAACAGTGCTTGGTTTATGTGTGTACAGTCGCCTAACATGACAACACCGTAATCACGTCTATGAGATCAACACACCATATATTACATCTATTACTACTGACAACCAGCTGTATATATCATGTCTGAGAGGTAGTCACAGCCCCGCCCCCTGTTACTGACATCACTGATATAATGACATGTGATCAGACATGAGATCCGCACACCTTATACTACAGTACAGCTATTCATCTATTACTACTGACAACCAGCTGTATATATCATGTGTGAGAGGTTGTCACAGCCCCGCCTCCTGTTACTGACATCACTGATATAATGATATGTGATCAGACATGAGATCCGCACACCTTATACTACAGTACAGCTATTCATCTATTACTACTGACACCAGCTGTATATATCATGTGTGAGAGGTTGTCACAGCCCCGCCCCCTGTTACTGACATCACTGATATAATGACATGTGATCAGACATGAGATCCGCACACCTTATACTACAGTACAGCTATTCATCTATTACTACTGACAACCAGCTGTATATATCATGTGTGAGAGGTTGTCACAGCCCCGCCCCCTGTTACTGACATCACTGATATAATATAATGACATGTGATCAGACATGAGATCCGCACACCTTATACTACAGTACAGCTATTCATCTATTACTACTGACAACCAGCTGTATATATCATGTGTGAGAGGTTGTCACAGCCCCGGCCCCCCCTGTTACTGACATCACTGATATAATATAATAACATGCGATCAGACATGAGATCCGCACACCTTATACTACAGTACAGCTATTCATCTATTACTACTGACACCAGCTGTATATATCATGTGTGAGAGGTTGTCACAGCCCCGCCCCCTGTTACTGACATCACTGATATAATGACATGTGATCAGACATGAGACCCGCACCTTATACTACAGTACAGCTATTCATCTATTACTACTGACAACCAGCTGTATATATCATGTCTGAGAGGTTGTCACAGCCCCGCCCCCTGTTACTGACATCACTGATATAATATAATGACATGTGATCAGACATGAGATCCGCACACCTTATACTACAGTACAGCTATTCATCTATTACTACTGACAACCAGCCTGTATATATCATGTCTGAGAGGTTGTCACAGCCCCGCCCCTGCGTTACTGACATCACTGATATAATGACATGTGATCAGACATGAGATCCGCACACCTTATACTACAGTACAGCTATTCATCTATTACTACTGACACCCAGCTGTATATATCATGTGTGAGAGGTTGTCACAGCCCCGCCCCCTGTTACTGACATCACTGATAAAATGACATGTGATCAGACATGAGATCCGCACACCTTATACTACAGTACAGCTATTCATCTATTACTACTGACACCCAGCTGTATATATCATGTCTGAGAGGTTGTCACAGCCCCCCCCCCCTGTTACTGACATCACTGATATAATGACATGTGATCAGACATGAGATCCGCACACCTTATACTACAGTACAGCTATTCATCTATTACTACTGACACCCAGCTGTATATATCATGTGTGAGAGGTTGTCACAGCCCCGCCCCCTGTTACGACATCACTGATATAATATAATGACATGTGATCAGACATGAGATCCGCACACCTTATACTACAGTACAGCTATTCATCTATTACTACTGACACCCAGCTGTATATATCATGTCTGAGAGGTTGTCACAGCCCCGCCCCCTGTTACTGACATCACTGATATAATATAATGACATGTGATCAGACATGAGATCCGCACACCTTATACTACAGTACAGCTATTCATCTATTACTACTGACACCCAGCTGTATATATCATGTCTGAGAGGTTGTCACAGCCCCGCCCCCTGTTACTGACATCACTGATATAATGACATGTGATCAGACATGAGATCCGCACACCTTATACTACAGTACAGCTATTCATCTATTACTACTGACAACCAGCTGTATATATCATGTGTGAGAGGTTGTCACAGCCCCGCCCCCTGTTACTGACATCACTGATATAATGACATGTGATCAGACATGAGATCCGCACACCTATACTACAGTACAGCTATTCATCTATTACTACTGACAACCAGCTGTATATATCATGTGTGAGAGGTTGTCACAGCCCCGCCCCCTGTTACTGACATCACAGATATAATGACATGTGATCAGACATGAGATCCGCACACCTTATACTACAGTACAGCTATTCAGGGACATTGTAGTAATGTGTAGGCTCCTTCGGCCTCCCCTATCGCTGTCACCTGTGTATGGCACTGACTGAAGAGTGTGGAGCCCAGAACATGGAGGGGGCTGTAGATATGTGTAGATATGTGGACGTGTTCCCCCAGGGGTGTAGGTTGGGGTGGGGGCGGTGCTGCGGCCCCTCCGGCTCCCCCTACATTAGACCACACTCACGCTCTCTACAAACACCAATAATTGTCGTCCACACTAGCACATAAATATTTCTCCCCCCAGCCCCAGTAAAATGAGCCAATCCTAAGCGCTGTTTACCGGAGAAGTGCCTAACCACTGTGTGAATGACAGATTATATGAACGGCCAAATCGCCCCTAGGGTGGGGGGGGGGTACTGAGCCTGACCCGGTGAATGTACTGAAGCCTGAGCGATGCTCCACACTGTTACATGTACTGAGCCTGACCCTAATGTATGAGCCTGACCCTAATGTATGACCCTAACCCTAATGTATGAGCCTGACCCTAATGTATGAGCCTGACCCTAATGTATGAGCCTAATCCTAATGTATGAGCCTAACCCTAATGTATGAGCCTAACCCTAGTGTATGAGCCTGACCCTAATGTATAAGCCTAACCCTAATGTATGAGCCTGACCCTAATGTATGAGCCTGAGCCTAATGTATCGACCTAACCCTAATGTATAAGCCTGGCCCTAATGTATGAGCCTGACCCTAATGTATGAGCCTGAGCCCTAATGTATGAGCCTGAGCCTAATGTATGAGCCTGACCCTAATGTATGAGCCTGACCCTAAATCGACCAACCCCTAATGTATGAGCCTGACCCTAATGTATGAGCCTGACCCTAATGTATGAGCCTAACCCTAATGTATGAGCCTGACCCTAATGTATGAGCCTGACCCTAATGTATGAGCCTAACCCTAATGTATGAGCCTGACCCTAATGTATGAGCCTGACCCTAATGTATGAGCCTGACCCTAATGTATGAGCCTGAGCCTAATGTATGAGCCTGAGCCCTAATGTATGAGCCTGACCCTAATGTATGAGCCTGACCCTAATGTATGAGCCTGACCCTAATGTATGAGCCTGACCCTAATGTATGAGCCTGAGCCTAATGTATGAGCCTGACCCTAATGTATGAGCCTAACCCTAATGTATGAGCCTGACCCTAATGTATGAGCCTAACCCTAATGTATGAGCCTAACCCTAATGTATGAGCCTGAGCCTAATGTATGAGCCTAACCCTAATGTATGAGCCTGACCCTAATGTATGAGCCTAACCCTAATGTATGAGCCTAACCCTAATGTATGAGCCTGAGCCTAATGTATGAGCCTGAGCCTAATGTATGAGCCTAACCCTAATGTATGAGCCTGACCCTAATGTATGAGCCTAACCCTAATGTATGAGCCTGACCCTAATGTATGAGCCTAACCCTAATGTATGAGCCTGACCCTAATGTATGAGCCTGACCCTAATGTATGAGCCTAACCCTAATGTATGAGCCTAACCCTAATGTATGAGCCAACCCTAATGTATGAGCCTAACCCTAATGTATGAGCCTGACCCTAATGTATGAGCCTGACCCTAATGTATCGGCCTATCCCTAATGTATGAGCCTAACCCTAATGTATGAGCCTGACCCTAATGTATGAGCCTAACTATAATTTATAATAATAATAATAATAATAATAATAATAATAATAATAATAGTCCTTTAATAGTCCCACAGTGGGGAAATTCAGTGTGTTACAGCAGCAAAGTAAGATAAGATAAGCAGATACAAATACAAATACAACATGTACAGGAATGTTCCAAGGTGAGAGGCATTACATTAATAGCAGACAGACAGATAGGACGTAGCAGAGGGGGGGGGGGGATATAACAGGCAGAGAGATATTTCAGTTCTCTGTATGTAATGAACTCCGCTTAGGTCGGTGTTGGTTGTACAGCCTAACCGCGGTGGGGAGGAAAGACTTCCGATAGCGCTCCTTCTCACACCTAGGGTGGAGCAGTCGGTCACTGACAGTACTGCCCAGCGCAATCACAGTCTCATGCATGGGATGGGACTTCTTCTTCTGCATGGAGCTCACCACGGACAGTATCCTTCTGTCACCCACCACCTGCACTGGGTCCAGTGGGCTCCCCAGGACAGAGCTGGCCCTTATAATCAGCTTGTCAAGTCTATTCCCATCCCTGGTTGATCTACTGCTCCCCCAGCAGGCCACTCCAAAGAAGATGGCTGATGCCACTACCGAGTTGAAGAAAGTCCTAAGAAGTGCCCCCCGGATTCCAAAGGCTCTCAGCTTCCTAAGCAGGTAGAGCCTGCTGTGGCCCTTCCTGTACAGGGCCTCCATATGATCTGCCCAGTCCAGCTTATTATTAAGGAGCAGACCCAGGTACTTATAGGTGTTCACAATCTCGATGCCCGTCCCCAGGATGTCCACTGGTTTTGGAGGGCATCTGCCTTTACGGAAGTCCACCACCATCTCCTTGGTCTTCCCCGCGTTAATCTTCAGGTGGTTCTGGTGGCACCAGTCCACAAAATCCTGGTTCAGTTCTCTGTACTCCCTGTCATCATCGTCTGTGATGAGACCCACTATTGCAGAGTCGTCAGAATACTTCTGTAGGTAGCAGCTGGATGAGTTGCACCTAAAATCAGCAGTGTACAGTGTGAAGAGGAAAGGGGCGAGAACCGTACCCTGAGGTGCCCCGCCCCCGTATTACAGATCACGGTACCTGACACACAGTCTTGGGCTCTCATGTATTGAGGTCGATTTGTGAGGTAGTCTAGGATCCAGTTGGAGAGGTGGTGGTCCACTCCAGCAAGGCCCAGCTTGTCCCTCAATAACCTGGGCTGTATGGTGTTAAAAGCACTGGAGAAATCAAAGAACATTATTCTCACCGTGTTCCCTGGTTTTTCCAGGTGAGACAGAGCCCTGTGCAGAAGGTGGATGATGGCATCATCTACCCCAATGCCCGGTCGATAAGCAAACTGCAGAGGGTCCATAGCGGGGCTCACTAGAGGGCGAAGATGTGTGAGAACCAATCTCTCCAAGATCTTCATCAGGTGGGATGTCAGTGCTACAGGTCTGTAGTCGTTGAGGTCCATAGGGTGAGGTTTCTTTGGAACTGGTACCACACAAGAAGATTTCCATAATTCAGGGACTATTTCCTGCCTCAGGCTCATATTATACATATATGTAATTATACCACACAGCTGGTCCCCACAAGTCTTAATTAGCCTTGCACTGATGTCATCTGGCCCTGCGGCTTTCCTCACCTTGATCTTTTTCATCTCCTTCCTCACCTGGGCCCGTGTGAAGTCAGACTTGGTCAGATAAAGACAGATTTCTGTCTGAGCCTGACCCTAATGTATGAGCCTGACCCTAATGTATGAGCCTAACCCTAATGTATGAGCCTGACCTTAATGTATGAGGGTAACCCTAATGTATGAGCCTGACCCTAATGTATGAACCTAACCATAATGTATGAGCCTGACCCTAATGTATGAGCCTGACCCTAATGTATGAGCCTAACCCTAATGTATAAGCCTAACCCAAAAGCCACCCTAATGTATGAGCCTGACCCTAATGTATAAGCTTGACCCTAATGTATGAGCCTAACCCTAATGTACCAGCCTAACCCTAATGTATGAGCCTGACCCTGCACCCTAATGTATGAGCCTGACCCTAATGTATGAGCCTGACCCTTGACCCTAATGTATCGGCCTAACCCTAATGTATGAGCCTGACCCCAATGTATGAGCCTGACCCTAATGTATCGGCCTAACCCTAATGTATCAGCCTAACCCTAATGTATAAGCCTAACCCTAATGTATGAGCCTGACCCTAATGTATGAGCCTAACTCTAATGTATGAGCCTGACCCTAATGTATGAGCCTAACCCTAATGTATGAGCCTAACCCTAATGTATGAGCCTGACCCTAATGTATGAGCCTAACCCTAATGTATGAGCCTAACCCTAATGTATGAGCCTAACCCTAGTGTATGAGCCTGAGCCTAATGTATGAGCCTAACCCTAATGTATGAGCCTGACCCTAATGTATGAGCCTAACCCTAGTGTATGAGCCTGACCCTGATGTATGACCCTAACCCTAATGTATGAGCCTAACCCTAATGTATGAGCCGAACCATAATGTATGAGCCTAACCCTAATGTATGAGCCTAACCCTAATGTATGACCCTAACCCTAATGTACCAGCCTAACCCTAATGTATGAGCCTAACCCTAATGTATGAGCCTAACCATAATGTATGAGCCTAACCCTAATGTATCAGCCTAACCATAATGTATGAGCCTAACCCTAATGTATCGACCTAACCATAATGTATCGGCCTAACCATAATGTATGAGCCTAACCCTAATGTATAAGCCTAACCCTAATATATCAGCCTAACCATAATCTATGAGCCTAACCCTAATGTATGAACCTAACCCAATTGTATGAACCTTTCCCTAATGTATGAGCCTAACCCTACTGTATGAACCTGACCCTAATGTATAAGCCTGAGCCTAATGTATGAGCCCTAACCCTAATGTATGAGCTTAAGCCTAATGTATGAGCTTAAGCCTTAATGTATGACCCTAACCCTAGTGTATGAGCCTGACCCTGATGTATGACCCTAACCCTAATGTATGAGCCTCACCCTATGTATGAGCCCCACCCTAATGTATAAGCCTGAGCCTAATGTATGAGCCTAACCCTAATGTATGAGCCTAACCCTAATGTATGAACCTGACCCCTGATGTATGAGCCTAACCCTAATGTATGAGCCTAACCCTAATGTATGACCCTAACCCTAATGTATGAGCCTAACCATAATGTATGAGCTTAACCCTAATGTATGAGCCCAATGATGAGCCTAACCATAATGTATGAGCTTAACCATAATGTATGACCCTAACCCATTGTATGAGCTTTTCCCTAATGTATTAGCCTAACCCTAATGTATGAGCCTAATCCTAATGTATGAGCCTGACCCTAATGTAAGATCCTGACCCAATGTGACACCCCTTGACCCTAATGTATGAGCCTAATGCTAATGTAAGATCCTAACCCTAATGTATGAGCTTGACCCTAATGTATGAGCCTAATCCTAATGTATGAGCCTTACCCTAATGTATGAGCCTAACCCTAATGTATGAGCCTGACCCTAATGTATGAGCCTGACCCTAGTGTATGAGCCTAACCCGTGAGCCACCAAATGTATGAGCTAACCTAATGTATGACCCTAACCCATGTATGAGCTTTCCTTGTATTACCTACCCTAATGTATGAGCCTAACCCTAATGTATAGCCACCCTAATGTATGAGCCTCCCTATGTAGATCCTAACCCTAATGTATGAGCCTACCCCTGGACCTAACCCTAATGTATGAGCCCCGATGGCCTAACCCTAATGTATGAGCCTTACCCTAATGTATGAGCCTAACCCTAATGTATGAGTCTGACCCTAATGTATGAGCCTGACCCTAGTGTATGAGCCTAACCCTAATGTATGAGCCGAACCATAATGTATGAGCCTAACCCTAATGTATCAGCCTGACCGTAATGTATGAGCCTACTGTATCAGCTTAACTCTTATAGTCATAGGAGGTACATATCTAAAAACATAGGGTATGACTGATAGTCCTGACAGTGTCATACACTATATTTTATAGATATATAGTCCTAGGAGCCCTGACAGTGTCATATACTCGGGGCCGCGGCCCCGGGCCGGGGGGGGGGGGGGGCCCCCCCCCCCAGGGCCGGACGGAGGCTCCCCGGACACCCGGGGGGGGGGGGGCCCCCCCCCCCCCCCCCCCCCGGGGCCGGGCTCCCCCCCCCCCCCCCCCCCCCCCCCCCCCCCCCCCCCCCCCTTATTGTATTATAGATATATAGTCTTTTGGAGCCCTGATAGTGTCATACACTATGTTATATAGAGTATATAGTCCTAGGAGCCCTGACAGTGTCATACACTATGTATTATAGATATATAGTCCTAGGAGCCTGACAGTGTCATACACTATGTTTTATAGATATATAGTACTAGGAGCCCTGACAATGTCATACACTATGTTTTATAGATATATAGTCCTGGGAGCCCTGACAGTGTCATACACTATGTATTATATATATAAAGTCCTAGGAGCCCTGACAGTGTCATACACTATGTATTATATATATAGTCCTAGGAGCCCTGACAGTGTCATACACTATGTTATATATATATATAGTCCTAGGAGCCCTGACAGTGTCATACACTATGTATTATAGATATATAGTCCTAGGAGCCCTGACAGTGTCATACACTATGTATTATAGATATATAGTCCTAGGAGCCCTGACAGTGTCATACACTATGCATTATAGATATATAGTCCTAGAAGCCCTGACAGTGTCATACACTATGTATTATAGATATATAGTCCTAGGAGCCCTGATAGTGTCATACACTATGTATTATAGATATATAGTCCTAGGAGCCCTGATAGTGTCATACACTATGTATTATAGATATATAGTCCTAGGAGCCCTGACTGTGTCATACACTATGTATTATAGATATATAGTCCTAGGAGCCATGATAGTGTCATACACTATGTATTATAGATATATAGTCCTAGGAGCCCTGACAGTGTCATACACTATGTATTATAGATATATAGTCCTAGGAGCCCTGACAGTGTCATACACTATGTATTATAGATATATAGTCCTAGGAGCCCTGACAGTGTCATACACTATGTATTATAGATATATAGTCCTAGGAGCCCTGACAGTGTCATACACTATGTATTATAGATATATAGTCCTAGGAGCCCTGACAGTGTCATACACTATGTATTATAGATATATAGTCCTAGGAGCCCTGACAGTGTCATACACTATGTATTATAGATATATAGTACTAGCAGCCCTGACAGTGTCATACACTATGTATTATAGATATATAGTCCTAGGAGTCCTGACAGTGTTATACACTATGTATTATAAATATATAGTCCTAGGAGTCCTGACAGTGTCATACGCTATATTTTATAAATATATTGTCCTACGAGTCCTGACAGTGTCATACACTATGTTTTATAATTAAATACGGTATATACAGATGAAACTGCTCTATTGCACAAAAGACCGACAAAATAACATTATTGGCAATGAAAGGGTTAAATGTCCTGTCTGTGTGTGGTTAATCCTGTTTTATATCTTTAAATTAGTCAAAAGGTAACCCCGGAGAGATTGAAGACGCACCCCGACGAGCGTTTCACCCAAGCTTCGTCTAGGGGAGTGCACTGAAACATATGCGATTTTATTTGATGAATTACATAAATAAAAACTGTATTTTTATTGGAATACTTGTGTGCTCATGCTCAATTTTTGTGTAATCCTGTTTTAGACCAGGAGTGCGGTAGTCCCGAGCTTACACACTAGCACAGGTATACCCTCACTTCTATCTATGATTTCTGCCTGTGTAATTGCTTGAATCTGACTAAATTCTCCTTTTCTATTACTTGTAAGATTTTCAGCACTGAGTGCTCTGTATGATCCATTGAGATGAATCACAGACCCTTCACTATCTCCACCATTACTGATATGCCTGGTATTCTAGTTTACAGCACCTTATATAGTGTACATGACATCAGTACTGCAAGGTGTCCGCCTGCCACTGCCTATTGGTAAGAGGCTGCCAGCTGATGTCAGGTGGTGCTAGAACATCACAGTGAGTCATACACACACATCTCTTCTCTATTTCTAGATCAAATCTATGGTGCCGGCTATTCCAGTTCATCTTAGATGAATCGCCATTTGTTCGGTTTTGTGAATATAAAATAATTAACAATTTGGAATATTAGGGTTGTACCTGTCTTGTGAGAAATCAGTTTGCTCATCTCTAATGACAGCAAAATTTTTAAAAATAATGTCCTTAGCGCCCCCACATGACAGGTTTTAGGTTTGTTGCTGTCTGTTTCCTACATAAAAATGACAGTAATACTTTCTGCTATTTTAGAAAAAAAACCAATAAACTCCGTATAATGTGTAAATCAGACGACGTGTTCTCCGTCTTGTTCACATTTCCACGGGATATTAAAAAGCAAAAATACAAATATAAAAAGAAAGCTCAATCTCTTATATATATAAAAATGAGTTTCTGTCTGTCTGTCTGTCTGTTCTTTATGCGCAACCAAATGACTGGACCGATATTCATCAAATTTGGCACACATGTAGAGCAGGTGTCCGGGAATATTTTAGACTAGGTCTCAGCTCTCTTGGACGTACCGTTCCTGAGATACAGTATTTCCAAAAAATGACCAACATTAGCCAATAGAAGCCTGCAAGTCTTTCACTCATATTCCAACTGCCATACACACGGTCACATGTCCCTTATCAGCCAATAGAAGCTCGCAGGTGCTTACTCTCCTCAGGCACACAGATTTACTCCAGGTTTCCATAACAACCAAGCTATTTATGACCTGTATTAGTCAATAGCAGTTCGCAGGTCCTTAAATATTCAGTCATATCATGTGTATCAGCCAATATAACTTCACATTTAATTTACCAGGTTACCATAACAACACAGCCATAAATAGACTGTGCAGGCGGCCATGAGCAGGAGCGGGGATCGGTAAGTAAATAGGGCCCGTTACTTGCTGGTGTTACACCAGCAGGTAACGGCCTATTAAAAAAAAAACATCAGGAGCCTGCCGAGACCCCTAATGTCCCGGGCCCTTTGGCAGCCGCTACCACTGCTACCCCGGTATTTACGCCATTGACTGGACTGCCATATTGGATTTCAGCATTCTTATAAAGTGAAACGTTTTTAAACTACTCATGTCTCCTGCAGCAAAACGCATGGCTGCTGCTCGAGCTAATAAAAACTCTCAGCAGACCCAAGCCAGTCTCCAATCTGACAAGGCTTTGTCAGCCACATGCACACAGCTGCACTCCATGTTTCCATAACAACCCAGCCATTTTTCTTAACTGCTGTAGGTCAGGTTTAAAGGGGCAGGGCGCTGTGGATGACACTGTTACACAAGGTCACATGCACACAGCTGCACTCCATGTTTCCATAACAACCCAGCCATTTTTCTTAACTGCTGTAGGTCAGGTTTAAAGGGGCAGGGCGCTGTGGATGACACTGTTACACAAGGTCACATGCACACAGCTCCACTCCATGTTTCCATAACAACCCAGCCATTTTTCTTCACTGCTGTGGGTCAGCTTTAAAGGGGCAGGGCGATGTGGATAACACTGTTACACAACGTCACGTATACACAGTTTTACTCCAGGTTTTCCATAACAACCGATCGCAGGTTTTTCACTGATATCCAAACTGAGATACACATGATCACATGATGCTTATGGACCAATGGAAAATCGTAGGTTCTTCAGTATTGACATACACACAGTTTTACACCAGGTTTCCATAGCAACCAAGCTATTTATGACCTGTTTGAGTCAACAGCAGTTCGCAGGTCTTTAAATATTCAGTCATATGACGTGTATCAGCCAATATAAGTTCACATTTCATTTACCAGGTTTCCATAGCAACACAGCCATAAATAGACTGTACCTATACTGGACTGCCATACTGGATGTCAAGTGCAAAACTGGCCAATTCTTATGGGGCCATTACACAATCAAAAAATGAAATATACCCGTGCGAAGCCGGGTCCTTCTGCTAGTGAATCATAAAAATAAAAAACCAGGAAAAACTACATTTTACTATCCCAAACAAAATGTTATAGTCAGCAAAATCGCAAGTACAAAAAACTCTTAAAAATGTATCTGGTCATGAATCAGGGACACTGGGGAGAATTATTATTACTAGGGTCACTATGAGAGCATTATTACTATAGGGAGCATTATTACTATTAGAGACACACTGGGATCATTATTGCTATAGCGAGCACTATTACTAATAGAGACACACTGGGAGCATTATTACTATAGGGAGCACTATTACTAATAGAGACACACTGGGAGCAGTATTACTATAGGGAGCACTAATAATATTAGAGACATACTGGGAGCATTATTGCTATAGGGAGCACTAATAATATTAGAGACATACTGGGAACATTATTGCATAGGGAGCACTATTACAATAGAGACACACTGGGAGCATATTACATAGGGAGCACTAATAATATTAGAGACATACTGGGAGCATTATTGCATAGGGAGCACTAATAATATTAGAGACATACTGGGAGCATTATTGCTATAGGGAGCACTAATAATATTAGAGACAACTGGGAACATTATTGCTATAGGGAGCACTATTACTAATAGAGACACACTGGGAGCATTATTACTATAGGGAGCACTATTACTAATAGAGACACACTGGGAGCAGTATTACTATAGGGAGCACTAATAATATTAGAGACATACTGGGAGCATTATTGCTATAGGGAGCACTAATAATATTAGAGACATACTGGGAACATTATTGCTATAGGGAGCACTATTACTAATAGAGACACACTGGGAGCATTATTACTATAGCGAGCATTATTACTAATAGAGACACACTGCGAGCATTATTACTATAGGAAGCACTATTACTAATAGAGACACACTGGGAGCATTATTACTATAGGGAGCACTATTACTAATAGAGACACACTGCGAACATTATTACTATAGGGAGCGTTATTACTAATAGAGACACACTGGGAGTATTATTACTATTAGGAGCACTATTACTAATAGAGACACACTGCGAGCATTATTACTATAGGGAGCATTATTACTATTAGAGACACACTGGGATCATTATTGCTATAGCGAGCACTATTACTAATAGAGACACACTGGGAGCATTATTACTATAGGGAGCACTATTACTAATAGAGACACACTGGGAGCATTATTACTATAGGGAGCACTATTACTAATAGATGCACACTGGGAGCATTATTACTATAGGGAGCACTATTACTAATAGAGACACGCTGGGAGCATTATTACTATAGCGAGCACTATTACTAATAGAGACACACTGGGAGCAGTATTACTATAGGGAGCACTAATAATATTAGAGACATACTGGGAACATTATTACTATAGGGAGCACTATTACTAATAGAGACACACTGGGAGCATTATTACTATAGGGAGCACTATTACTAATAGATGCACACTGGGAGCATTATTACTATAGGGAGCACTATTACTAATAGAGACACACTGGGAGCATTATTACTATAGGGAGCACTATTACTAATAGAGACACACTGGGAGCATTATTACTATTGGGAGCACTAATAATATTAGAGACATACTGGGAACATTATTACTATAGGGAGCACTATTACTAATAGAGACACACTGGGAGCATTATTACTATAGCGAGCACTATTACTAATAGAGACACACTGCGAGCATTATTACTATAGGGAGCACTATTACTAATAGAGACACACTGGGAGCATTATTACTATAGGGAGCACTATTACTAATAGAGACACACTGGGAGCATTATTACTATAGGGAGTGTTATTACTAATAGAGACACACTGGGAGCATTATTACTATAGCGAGCACTATTACTAATAGAGACACACTGGGAGCAGTATTACTATAGGGAGCACTAATAATATTAGAGACATACTGGGAACATTATTACTATAGGGAGCACTATTACTAATAGAGACACACTGGGAGCATTATTACTATAGCGAGCACTATTACTAATAGAGACACACTGCGACCATTATTACTATAGGGAGCACTATTACTAATAGAGACACACTGGGAGCAGTATTACTATAGGGAGCACTTATACTAATAGAGACACACTGGGAGCATTTTAACTTTAGGGAGCACTATTACTAATAGAGACACACTGCGAGCATTATTACTATAGGGAGCACTATTACTAATAGAGACACACTGCGAGCATTATTACTATAGCGAGCACTATTACTAATAGAGATACACCGGGGGCATTATTACTATAGGGAGTTACTATAGGGAGCACTATTACTATTAGAGACACACTGGGAGCATTATTACTATGAGAGGCACACTGGGAGCATTATTACTATAGGGAGTTACTATAGGGAGCACTATTATTATTAGAGACACACTGGGAGCATTATTACTATAGGGAGCACTATTACTATTAGAGACACACTGGGAGCATTATTACTATAGGGAGCACTATTACTATTAGAAACACACTGGGAGCATTATTACTATAGGGAGCACTATTACTAATAGAGACACACTGGGAGCATTATTACTACTGGGAGCCCTAATAATATTAGAGGCACACTGGGAGCATTATTACTATGGGAGCACTCTTAGTAATAGAGGCACACTGGGATAATTATTACTATAGGGAGCATTATTGCTATTAGAGACACACTGGGAGCATTATTTCTATAGGGAGCACTATTACTAAAAGAGACACTGGGAGCATTATTACTATAGGGAGGACTATAATAATAGAGACACACTGGGGGCATTATTACTATAGGGAGCACTATTTCTATTAGAAACACAATGGGAGAATTATTACTATAGGCAGCACTATTACTGATAGAGACACACTGGGAGCATTATTACTATTAGAGACACACTGGGAGCATTATTACTATTAGAGGCATACTGGGAGAATTATTACTATTGGGGCACTATTACTAATAGAGACACACAGGGAGCATTGTTACTATAGGGGGCACTATTACTAATAGAGACACACTGGTAGCATTATTACTATTGGGAGCATTACTACTATTAGAGGCATACTGGCAGCATTATTACTATTGGGAGCACTGGTACTAATAGAGATCCACTGGAAGCACTATTATTATAGGGAGCATTGGTACTAATAGAGACACACTGGGAGCATTATTACTATTGGGAGCACCTATACTAATAGAGACATACTGGGAGAATTATTACATTAGGGAGCACTATTTCTAATAGAGACAAACTGGGAGCATTGTTACTATTGGAGCACTATTAGTAATAGAGGTAGACTGGGAGCATTATTACTATTGGGAGCATTAAAACTATTAGAGACACACTGGGAGCACTCTTACTATTGGGAGCACTTTTGCTAATAGAGAAACACTGGGAGCATTATTATTATTATTGGGAGCACTATTACTATTAGAGGCACACTGGCAGCATTATTACTATTGTGAGCATTATTACTAATAGAGACACACTGGGAGCATTATTACTATTGGGAGCACTGTTACTAATAGAGACTTACTGGGTGCATTATTACTATTGTGAGCATTATTATTAATGGAGACCCACTGGGAGCATTATTACTATTGTGAGCATTATTACTAATAGAGACACACTGGGAGCATTTTTATATTGGGAGCACTAATACTAATAGAGGCACACTGTGAGCACTATTACTATTGTGAGCATTATTACTAATAGATGCACACTGTGAATATTATTATTATTATTCAGGGCACTATTACTAATAGAGACCCACTGGGAGCATTATTACTATTGGGAACATTATTACTAATAGAAGCACACTGGGAGCATTATTACTATTGGGAGCACTATTACTAATAGAGGCACACTGGGAGCATTATTACTATAGGGAGCATTATTACTAATAGAGGCACACTGGGAACATTATTACTATTGGGAGCACTGTTACTAATGGAGGCATACTGGGATCATTATTACTATTGGAGCATTGTTACTAATAGAGACGCACTGGGAGCATTATTACTATTGGGAGCACTATTAGTAGTAGAGGTATACTGGGAGTGTTATTACTATTCGGAGCACTATTACTAATAGAGGCATTAGTGGTAAAATTAGGATAATTATTACTGTTGGGGGCTCTTACTAATTGTCGTCCATGAGGAGCATTATTACTATTGTGGCAATATGGGGTTATTATTTGGAGCACACCTTCCCCGATTTTCATACACCCCTCCTCCTCCTGTCTTTTTCATATCTCCACCTCCTCTTACCTCTCCTCTCCTTCATCTTCCTTCCTTGCCCAATTTGCCCTTCCTCTAGCTTTCTTCTCCATCTCTACTGGCCTCTTCTATCACCATCTTCTTCCTTCTCCTCCAGCTTCCTCCTCAACCTTTGCACTTCTTTTTACCTCTCCCTCTCCTCAGCTTCCTCCTCATCCTCTGCGCCTCTTCGTACTTCCCCTCCTCCATCTTCCTCCTCATCCTCTGCACCTCTTTGTACCTCCCATTCTCCAGCTTCCTCCTCATCCTCTGCACCTCTTCTTACTTCCCTCCTCCATCTTTCTCCTCATCCTCTGCACCTCTTCTTACTACCCTCCTCCATCTTCCTCCTCAACCTTTGCACTTCTTTTTACCTCTCCCCCTCCTCAGCTTCCTCCTCAACCTCTGCGCCTCTTCGTACTTCCCCTCCTCCATCTTCCTCCTCATCCTCTGCACCTCTTTGTACCTCCCCTCCTCCATCTTCCTCCTCATCCTCTGCACCTCTTCATACCTCCCCTCCTCCATCTTCCTCCTCATCCTCTGCACCTCTTCATACCTCCCCTCCTCCATCTTCCTCCTCATCCTCTGCACCTCTTCGTACCTTCCATTCTCCAGCTTCCTCCTCATCCTCTGCACCTCTTCTTACTTCCCTACTCCAGCTTCCTCCTCATCCTCTGCACCTCTTCATACCTCCCATTCTCCAGCTTCCTCCTCATCCTCTGCACCTCTTCGTACCTCCCATTCTCCAGCTTCCTCCTCATCCTCTGCACCTCTTCATACCTCCCATTCTCCAGCTTCCTCCTCATCCTCTGCACCTCTTCGTACCTCCCATTCTCCAGCTTCCTCCTCATCCTCTGCACCTCCTCTTACTTCCCTCCTCCAGCTTCCTCCTCATCCTCTGCACCTCTTCGTACCTCCCATTCTCCAGTTTCCTCCTCATACTCTGCACCTCTTCGTACCTCCCATTCTCCAGTTTCCTCCTCATACTCTGCACCTCTTCGTACCTCCCATTCTCCAGTTTCCTCCTCATCCTCTGCACCTCTTCGTACCTCCCATTCTCCAGTTTCCTCCTCATACTCTGCACCTCTTCGTACCTCCCATTCTCCAGCTTCCTCCTCATCCTCTGCACCTCTTCGTACCTCCCATTCTCCAGCTTCCTCCTCATCCTCTGCACCTCTTAATGCCTCCCATTCTCCAGCTTCCTCCTCATCCTCTGCACCTCTTCGTACCTCCCATTCTCCAGCTTCCTCCTCATCCTCTGCACCTCTTCGTACCTCCCATTCTCCAGCTTCCTCCTCATACTCTGCACCTCTTCGCACCTCCCATTCTCCAGCTTCCTCCTCATACTCTGCACCTCTTCTTACTTCTCCTCTCCACCTCCAGCTTTCATCTCAACCTCTTTTCCTTTTCTTACCCCCTCCCCCACCTCCTCTTAATTTTACTTTCTAAATCTCCCAGGCCATGTTTGTTCTTGGTGGATCTGCGTCTTCATCTACTCCGGGGTTAATCTAGTCCTTTGGGTACGATTGCACAGGAATGTAATAATCCAGTTCTGCTGACCAAAGCGAAAACTGTACCTGCTCATATCTGTCTGTAATTAGATTTAGTCTGCGACGCGACTCATAGAAAAGTGAAATATGAATTTGTGTTGTGAAAGGCGTTAACAAGTTGTAGTTATAAAACAGGTGCACAATGAGTCATGGACGCAGTGAGCAGCGGCGGCGGAGAAGGAAACGCTTTTATAGGACTGGGTCCATTCATCCTTCCTCGGTTTTACACACTCCCCAGAGTCTCTATAAACACTGAGGAAAGTGTCAGCGACTCACGAGGTTCTTCAGGGTTATAAAAAAAGGGGGGAAAAGACTTGTTGGCCATCGAGACCTTATTAAAGATGGAGACATGTAAACTTCCTGTTTATAAGAATCAGTAATAAGAGGATGATGGGTGTATTACTCCCCACGGGAATCCTGAAATCATGACTTGTGGGACATCAGAACACGACTCAAGAAATACTGAAGTTATGGGAAGAAATCGGGGGCAGCCCTTTAGGACGAGCTTGGTAACAACCAAGTACAAAAAACCTCTATCGAAGGTTCATTAAAAGTTTGGGTTTTGCGCTGTTGTGCCAAGAAAAACACCCCAACAATCTCACGTAAATTTTCACTTGGAAAGCAAACTCATCACTTTGGTGGCAGCTAGCTTTCCCAGGGCCGGCGGGGTAATTGCAGGAACCCTGTCATTTTCTAGTAGCACATTTTCTCAGCCTACAAATATATGCACATATCTCCATGAGATTTTGGCAAGTGAATCATTCCCCTCAAACACAAACTTTCCAAAGTGTCAGTCTTTCATCGCTGCGCTGCTGCTGTGTGACTGCCGAGAAGCCGTCTGCAGCCTGCAAGTTCATGATAAACAGCAGGATCTCTAAACTGGGATCGGCGGGTAGAAATGGGATGTCCAACCCGGTCATGATGGACACCACAAGACATCTCTGGAGGACAGTCCACCTGTCTGCTGACCAGGACCCGCTTTATAGAAAATAGGGCACTGGACAACAAGCATAATCGCCCCCGGACCCATAGACCTTACATTCTCAGAATGTCAAAAGTTACTAATAACATGAGGGCAACGGAGGGGGATTCTGGACTTCTTTTGGGATGTGTTGTAATTTTCACCATTATTTTCACATCTGCTGTTCTTAGTCATTGTCTCTTCTCCTCTGTGGGTACAGTGCAAAGCATATTCTATATTACCAGGGGTCACGTGTGTGAGCGGTATATGGGGGGCTGCTGTAAAACATATTACACGTTGGGGGAAATTTATCATGAGGGAAATTTTTAAAGCCAATTTTACAGTTTTTTTGCATGGTCACAATTTGCACCAAATTTATCAAATGTTGCAGGATGTTTGAAAAAAATTGGTGCATCTCCAAGTCTAACACTTCTGTCCTGAAGATTTACTCCATGTTCTATGCCCCCCCCTTATTGAAATGTCATTGCACCAATTTTGGTTCTGTCACTCAGAAGTAGTAGCAGCAGCACCATAAACACCTGTCTCTAGGCTTCTTTCACTAGTCTTGTCACTTCTACGGACATTATAGTAAAGTACTGACCTGTTCTAAAAGGAATTAAGCACTTGGGGGAGAGAGTAAACTTACTAGTAGCTGCAGCAGCACTATATAGGTCATTATACAGAAGTACTGACCTGTACTGATAGGACTAAAGCACTTGGGGTAAGAGAGAGTAAACTTACTAGTAGCTGCAGCAGCACTATATAGGTCATTATACAGAAGTACCGTCCTGTACTGATAGGACTAAAGCACTTGGCGGAGAGAGAAAACTTAGTAGTAGCTGCCGCAGCATTATATAGGTCATTTTACAGAAGTACTGACCTGTACTGACAGAAACAAAGCACTTGCGGTAAGAGAGAGAAAACTTACTAGTAGCTGCAGAAGCAGCACCATATAGGTCATTATAGAGAAGCACTAACTTGTACTAAAGGGAATAAAGCACCTGGTGGGAGATAAAACTTTCTAGTAGCAGTAATAGCATCATACAGGACATTATTGAGAAGTGCTGACAAGCATTGATGGAACTAAAACATTTAGAGTGAGAAAAAAACTTACTAGTAGCTGCAGTAACACTGTATAGAACATATATATAATTCTTATAGAATTGGCTAGGCTTGAGTTGTAACGAAACCTCAGCTGTGAGAAGTATTAGGTCACATCATTTGGTCACTGAAAGTAAGAATGGTGAAGACTGAAGATCAGTGGCATAACGATCGGAGGGGTAGGGGGCCCGGGGGCAGCTGGAGATGGCGGGGCCCCGGACCACAATTATAGAGATGGAGAAAGCCTGGTTCCCCAGCCATTATACATATTGTTAATGGATAGAGGCTACAATAGATGTCAGCTCAGGAAAGGTGACTAAAAATAACAAATATTACACTCACCTCTCCTGGGCTCGGGGTCCTGTGACTGAGGTGACGCAGACCCCAGACATGACTTATGGCCTGTGATTGGGCCCCAGCAGGCACATGGGGCGTGCTGACGTAATGATATAAACTCCCGTCTCTTCAGTCATAGGCAGAAGAGGACCAAAGAAGGTGTTGAAGAGAGCCAGACGGAGCAAGGATGCCCCGGAGAGGTGAGATAAGGTGAGTATCAGTGTTTGTTATTTTCCATCACTTCCCCTGGGTCTCCACTTATTATACTTTGGGGTCTGAGGAGAGCCCAAAGTATAATAATAACACCAAAGCAGAGGCCTGAACTTCATGAAAATTTGTTGAGATCACCTGAAGCAGCTCATACAGCATTTTATACTGTGTGAGGCCTCTGTGGGGAGCATATTATACTGTGTGGGGTCACTGTGGAGCATATTACAATGTTTGGGGGCCACTGTGGAGCATATTGTACTGTGTGGAGGCCACTGTGGAGCATATTATACTGTGTGGTGACCACTGTGGAGCATATTATATTGTGTGGGAACCACTGTGGAGCATATTATACTGTTTGGGGGCCACTGTGGAGCATATTGTATTGTGTGGAGGCCACTGTGGAGCATATTATACTGTGTGGTGGCCACTGTGGAGCATATTATACTGTGTGGGAACCACTGTGAAGCATATTATACTGTGTGGGGCCCCTTCCCTATTCACATCACATGCCATCTATAGTAGCCATGCACAATTATTACAGGCTGCAATAACATTGCATGGTGATTATAAAACAGATAATGTGCAATGTAAATAGTGAAGGTGTCACAGTGCTTGCAAAAGCACCACGGTAACTTCAAACAGTTGATCAGCAGGGGTCTTGGGAGTTGGATCCCCACTGATTTCTCTCATTTTTTAGACTGTTAAGACCTGCAGATCAGCTGTTTCCCACAGCACGCAGCTCCCAGTATTATTTACGTGCCGGACGCTGCTCACTCACCGTACGCTTAATAACTGCAGTTCTGGGTACTAAAGCGGTATCCCTTCCTAGTATCTCATCTCGCTGCAGCACCTGTAACCGTCACTTTCAAAGTTTTGCTCTGGGGGGCGGGCGCAGACAAAAGTTTGCACAGGGGCCCACAAAACTTTAGTTACACCACTGGTGAAGATGAAACACAAAACTGACAGAACTCTCCATCTTGTGTAATATGAATGTTAATGGTTTCTTTCTATCTGTCCACAACATTTCTGATTATTTTTCTTGCTGTCACATATTTTGGCAGGGGCCGCGGTCGTAGTCAGAGATCTCCACGTCACAGCCTCTGATAAGGAACATGTTGACTCTCTGGCAGGATACCTTTGGCTCATCTTCGATGGAGAAGTTATCAGAACCTGAGATCTCAGATCTGGACAACATATTACAGCACCATTACAGATGATGGGGGTGGGGCAGAATGGCGGAAGGGGGAGGGGGGTCCCGGGCTCCAGCCTGATCCAACCTTCAGATGTGAACACTGAGCAGGAGCCTTCATTCAGGGAGACGGCCAATTCTGATGCGGGCTCTGTCATTAGAGAAATCATACATAATCTATTCACTCAGGTCTTGGTTATATCAGTTCCTCAGAAAGCTGGGTGACAAGCAATATGACAAGATCAGATCTCTCATGAGGGTTATAACGGAGTTTTCTTAGATTCCTGAATTACAAATCTTCTTAGCTGCATAGCCAGGCACAGTCATCTTTCAGGACTGTAGGAAAGCTGGATAGACTCCATGTTAAAAAGAGCAACATCCCCTTAACATCACCCCCATCATACACTTCAGTCTGAGTATTTTGTTGTAAATTATTCAAGTATTTCTGCCCATAAAAAGAACCTCATGAGTTAATTATTCTGGTAGAGGGGTGATGTCACCTAAGGTGCAGAGGGTGGGGAGATCATAGGTATGAGAGGGGGCTCTAACAAATATCTGCTACATATTAACATAAGGGACAAAGGAAGGACAAAAACAAAAATTCTGTAATCTAATCAAATATTAAATTTATAACATTTTATCAAATAAATATCTCAAATTGTCCCCCCAGTCATATTAGTGTTAATTTATGAGACTTTGACTGTCTGTAGCCACCACTAGGGGGAGCACACATACAGATTATACAGTCACCACTAGGGGGAGCTCACTACATACAGATTATACAGTCACCACTAGGGGGAGCTCACTACATACAGATTATACAGCCACCACTAGGGGGAGCTCACCACATACAGATTATACAGTCACCACTAGGGGGAGCCACTACATACAGATTATACAGTCACCACTAGGGGAATTTACTATATACAGATGATACAGTCACCATTACAGGGAGCTCACTACACACAGATTATACAGTCACCACTACGGGGAGCTCACTACATACAGATTATACAGTCACTACTAGGAGGAGCTCACTACATACAGATTATACAGTCACCACTAGGGGGAGCTCACTACATACAGATTATACAGCCACCACTAGGGGGAGCTCACCACATACAGATTATACAGTCACCACTAGGGGGAGCTCACTACATACAGATTATACAGTCACCACTAGGGGGAATTTACTATATACAGATGATACAGTCACCATTACAGGGAGCTCACTACATACAGATTATACAGTCACCACTAGGGGGAGCTCACTACATACAGATTATACAGTCACTACTAGGAGGAGCTCACTACATACAGATTATACAGTCACCACTAGGGGGAGCTCACTACATACAGATTATACAGCCACCACTAGGGGGAGCTCACTGCATACAGATTATAGAGTCACCACTAGGGGAGCTCACTACATACAGATTATACAGTCACCACTAGGGGGAGCTCTCTACATACAGATTATACAGTCACCACTAGGGGAGCTCACTACATACAGATTATACAGTCACCACTAGAGGGAGCTCACTACATACAGATTATACAGACACCACTAGGGGGAGCTCACTACATACAGATTATACAGTCACCACTAGGAGGAGCTCACTACATACTGTACAGATTATACAGTCACCACTAGAGGGAGTTCACTACATACAGATTATACAGACACCACTAGGGGGAGCTCACTACATACAGATTATACAGTCACCACTAGGGGGAGCTCACTACATACAGATTATACAGTAACCACTAGAGGGAGCTCAGTACATACAGATTATACAGTCACCACTAGGAGGAGCTCACTACATACAGATTATACAGCCACCACTAGAGGGAGCTCACTACATACAATATACAGTCACCACTAGGAGGGAGCTCACTACATACAGATTATACAGACACCACTAGGGGGAGCTCACTACATACAGATTATACAGTCACCACTAGGGTGAGCTCACTACAACTACAGATTATACAGTAACCACTAGAGGGAGCTCACTACATACAGATTATACAGTCACCACTAGGGGGAGCTCACTACATAAAGATTATACAGTCACCACTAGGGGGAGCTCACCACATACAGATTATACAGTAACCACTAGAGGGAGCTCAGTACATACAGATTATACAGTCACCACTAGGAGGAGCTCACTACATACAGATTATACAGCCACCACTAGGGGAGCTCACTACATACATATACAGTCACCACTAGGGGGAGCTCACTACATACAGATTATACAGACACCACTAGGGGGAGCTCACTACATACAGATTATACAGTCACCACTAGGGTGAGCTCACTACATACAGATTATACAGTAACCACTAGAGGGAGCTCACTACATACAGATTATACAGTCACCACTAGGGGAGCTCACTACATACAGAATATACAGTAACCACTAGTGGGAGCTCACTATACAGATTATGCAGTCACCACTAGGAGGAGCTCACTACATACAGATTATACAGTCACCACTAGGGGGAGCTCACTACATACAGATTATACAGTCACCACTAGTGGGAGTTCACTACATACAGATTATGCAGTCACCACTAGAGGGAGCTCACTACACACAGATTATACAGTAACCACTAGAGGGAGCTCACTACATACAGATTATAGAGTCACCAATAGAGGGAGCTCACTACATACAGATTATACAGTCACCACTAGGAGGAGCTCACTACATACAGATTATACAGTCACCACTAGAGGGAGCTCACTACATACAGATTATACAGTCACCACTAGATGGAGCTCACTACATACAGATTATACAGTAACCACTAGGGGGAGCTCACTATATACAGATTATACATTATCCACTAGAGGGAGCTCACTACATACAGATTATACAGTCACCACTAGGAGGAGCTCACTACATGCAGATTATACAGTCACCACTAGGAGGAGCTCACTACATGCAGATTATATAGTCACCACTAATGGATTTGCAAAGAGATTTATTCACTGGTCGATGCTGCCCCTAGTGGCTGATTCAAGCAAAGTTATGACTGTGTTTCATGTAATGGAAGATGCGGTTTATTGTTGGGTCCCGTGTCCCCAGGAATCCTGTCGCTATCATATTGTCTTTTTCTATGGCAGAGACACCACAGTTGCAGATGATATCCCCATCCTCCTCTCCAGATAATACAGTGTATGTGACCGCCCCTCCCTCTACATATGTGATATAACAGAGTCTGCCATTATCAGTCATTCCAGGTCTCTGTTGTGAGTTTAATATTCATCATTTTTCTCGGCAGGATCCTTTAAGGACAGGCCATGAGGGATAAGAGACGGTGCAGTTACCTCTGTGTAATCACAAGTGGTGACACCCCGGGGGTATTTGAGGAGAGCGGGGGAACACAAGGGTATACGACGGCCTATACTAATCCCATAACATATCATATATACCCTCATTATCCTGCTCATCTGCATTTACAGCAGTCCCCGGTGTCCGGGTCGTAGAATCCAAGGCGAATGGCGAGCAGGGATCTGTGAGAGGAGGGGCTGAAATCAAGCCTTTGGTGGTTTGGACAAATTGTCTTTTTTTCCCTTTTTGCATCCACTCCTGGTAATTGCCGCCTTCCCCTCCATTGTTCCATGAGTATCCCGCACTCAGGGGCCATGCCAAAACCAGTCGCTTGTCTGGGAATTCAGGCTCGCCGTGCCATGGTATGCGAGGCTTTGATCATCCCAGGTCAGAGGCTTCCGCCGGACCACGATTGTTTTTCATATACATGTGTATAAAATGATGAGATTAAAAATGGATTAAAAGAAAGGGCGCGGGGGGAGGGGCGGGGGCACAAATCTCATTGGAAACAGACACCCAAGTTTATTCACCACATCAATCATCGGAGAATGTTCACATTATGCAGGAAATGTCCTGGAATGGTCCCTTGTTTGCATAAAGTGGCACAGAAAAAAGTCAGAGCGCAAGATGGCGAAGTGAGATATTACCGCATGTCAGCGAGGGGGAAAAGTGAGAGCAAAAATGGGGGAAATCTGAATAAATCAGAAAAGAAATAACAAAACTGTAAGAAATCTGAGAATAAAACATCAAAGATATAACATATATATATATAGACATGTGCAGCATATACAGTAGTGACAGCAAGTACAGATATAACTATATATATATATATATATACCGGGTGCAGCGCCACATGGTGACCTCTGTATAGTGGCCTCTTACTATACCGGGTGCAGCACCACATGGTGACCTCTGTATAGTGGCCTCTTACTATACCGGGTGCAGCACCACATGGTGATCTCTGTATAGTGGCCTCTTACTATACCGGGTGCAGCACCACATGGTGACCTCTGTATAGTGGCCTCTTACTATACCGGGTGCAGCGCCACATGGTGATCTCTGTATAGTGGCCTCTTACTATACCGGGTGCAGCGCCACATGGTGACCTCTGTATAGTGGCCTCTTACTATACCGGGTGCAGCACCACATGGTGATCTCTGTATAGTGGCCTCTTACTATACCGGGTGCAGCACCACATGGTGACCTCTGTATAGTGGCCTCTTACTATACCGGATGCAGCACCACATGGTGACCTCTGTATAGTGGCCTCTTACTATACCGGGTGCAGCACCACATGGTGACCTCTGTATAGTGGCCTCTTACTATACCGGGTGCAGCACCACATGGTGACCTCTGTATAGTGGCCTCTTACTATACCGGGTGCAGCACCACATGGTGATCTCTGTATAGTGGCCTCTTACTATACCGGGTGCAGCACCACATGGTGACCTCTGTATAGCGGCCTCTTACTATACCGGGTGCAGCGCCACATGGTGACCTCTGTATAGTGGCCTCTTACTATACCGGGTGCAGCGCCACATGGTGACCTCTGTATAGCGGCCTCTTACTATACCGGGTGCAGCGCCACATGGTGACCTCTGTATAGTGGCCTCTTACTATACCGGGTGCAGCGCCACATGGTGACCTCTGTATAGTGGCCTCTTACTTTACCGGGTGCAGCGCCACATGGTGACCTCTGTATAGTGGCCTCTTACTATACCGGATGCAGCACCACATGGTGACCTCTGTATAGCGGCCTCTTACTATACCGGGTGCAGCGCCACATGGTGACCTCTGTATAGTGGCCTCTTACTATACCGGATGCAGCACCACATGGTGACCTCTGTATAGTGGCCTCTTACTATACCGGGTGCAGCGCCACATGGTGACCTCTGTATAGTGGCCTCTTACTATACCGGGTGCAGCACCACATGGTGACCTCTGTATAGCGGCCTCTTACTATACCGGGTGCAGCACCACATGGTGACCTCTGTATAGCGGCCTCTTACTATACCGGGTGCAGCACCACATGGTGACCTCTGTATAGCGGCCTCTTACTATACCGGGTGCAGCGCCACATGGTGACCTCTGTATAGTGGCCTCTTACTATACCGGGTGCAGCGCCACATGGTGACCTCTGTATAGTGGCCTCTTACTATACCGGATGCAGCGCCACATGGTGACCTCTGTATAGCGGCCTCTTACTATACCGGGTGCAGCGCCACATGGTGACCTCTGTATAGTGGCCTCTTACTATACCGGATGCAGCACCACATGGTGACCTCTGTATAGTGGCCTCTTACTATACCGGGTGCAGCGCCACATGGTGACCTCTGTATAGTGGCCTCTTACTATACCGGGTGCAGCACCACATGGTGACCTCTGTATAGCGGCCTCTTACTATACCGGGTGCAGCACCACATGGTGACCTCTGACCTCTCTAGACCTGGTCTGTGTTATAAATATTGTAATATTCGGTGATCACACTTACAGGAGATGGAGGGGACATGAATCTCATGCGGGGCGGGAGCGCAGGTTCGGGGGATCACCTTCACTTACAGGATTGTATTCCCAATATTGGAATGTAAACTGAGCTGCTGATGTGGAAGACGATGATGAAGATACTTAATACTAAAGGAATATGAAGTGATATTCTGCAGGTGTACGGGGCCATCGGCCAAAAATAGAGACGCCCCTTAATAATATGTAATATATGTAATGATTTAGGGTGAGACGTAATACAGAATATTACACTACATGGATTACAGCCAGATATTATACACTACATGTTATATACCTGTTATAGATGGTAGATAGCCAGATAGATAGATAGATGAGAGATGAGATAGATAGATAGATATGAGAGAGATAGATAGATAGATAGATATGAGTAGATAGATAGATAGATATGAGATAGATAGATAGATATGAGATAGATAGATAGATAGATATGAGATAGATAGATAGATATGAGATAGATAGATAGATATGAGATAGATAGAAAGATAGATAGATATGAGATAGATAGATAGATAGATATGAGATAGGTAGATAGATAGATAGATATGAGATAGGTAGATAGATAGATATGGAGAGAGAGATAGATAGATAGATAGATATGAGATAGATAGATATGAGATAGATAGATATGAGATAGATAGAGGAGATAGTAGATAGATAGTAGATAGATAGATATGAGATAGATAGATATGAGATAGATAGATAGGAGATAGATAGATATGAGATAGATAGATAGATGATAGTAGATAGATAGATAGATAGATAGGAGATAGATATGAGATAGATGATAGATAGATAGATAGATAGATAGATAGATAGGAGATAGATATGAGATAGATATGAGATAGATGATAGATAGATAGATAGGAGATAGATAGATATGAGATAGATATGAGATAGATAGATTGAGATAGATAGATATGAGATAGATAGATAGATATGAGATAGATAGATATGAGATAGTAGTAGATAGATAGATAGGAGATAGATAGATAGATAGATAGATGATAGATAGATAGATTAGATAGATAGAGATAGATAGATAGATAGATAGATATGATATAGATAGATTAGATAGGTAGATAGATAGATATGAGATAGGTAGATAGATAGATAGATAGATATGAGATAGTAGTAGATAGATAGATATGAGATAGGTAGATGATGAGATGAGATAGATAGATAGATATGAGATAGATAGATATGAGATAGGTAGATAGATAGATAGATAGATAGATAGGTAGATAGATATATATGAGATAGATAGATATGAGAGAGATAGATAGATAGATATGAGATAGATAGTATGAGATAGATAGATATGAGATAGATAGATAGATAGATAGAGATAGATATGAGATAGATAGATAGATAGATAGATAGATAGATAGATAGTAGATAGATATGAGATAGATGATAGATATGAGATAGATATGAGATAGATAGATATGAGATAGATATGAGATAGATAGATATGAGATAGATAGATAGATAGATAGATATGAGATAGATAGATAGATAGATAGATAGATATGAGATAGATAGATAGATATGAGATAGATAGATATGAGATAGATAGATATGAGATAGATAGATAGATATGAGATAGATAGATAGATAGATATGAGATAGATAGATAGATAGATATGAGATAGATAGATAGATAGATAGATAGATAGATATGAGATAGATAGATAGATAGAGTTAGAGATGAGATAGATATGATATGAGATAGATAGATAAGAGATAGATAGATAGATATGAGATAGATAGATAGATATGAGATAGATAGATAGATATGAGATAGATATGAGATAGATAGATAGATAGTAGATAGATAGATAGATAGATATGAGATAGATATGAGATAGATAGATATGAGATAGATAGATAGATAGATGATAGATATGAGATAGATAGATAGATATGAGATAGATAGATAGATAGATATGAGATAGATAGATATTAGATAGATAGATAGATAGATATGAGATAGATAGATAGATAGATAGATAGGAGATAGATAGATATGAGATAGATAGATAGATAGATATGAGATAGATAGATAGAATGACTATAGCAGTAATCTCAGCTCTGCTACATCCATGTAATATTGTAATACATGTTCCCGGCACCTCCTGACGTCTCTGGAGTAGTGATGGATTTGCGGTCAGACAACCCTCTGATGGGCTGTAGGTGACTCATTATGGGGTGGATTTACAGACACTGCATATTTGGTATCACTGTAGGACTTGACGCTCTGCCATGGAACTTCTGGGTTTTCCGTAGGTCATGGGAAGAGTAAAATGTGCTGAAATCTCCTACAGAACCTGCTCATAGATGTAGTGAGGGCTCCGCGCGCCAGAAGGTTGTGGATCTGGATTCAATGGAAAGTGGTTTGGACTTTCTGTATCCAAAAAGTGACCTCAAAATCTACAATGAACTTAGAAGAACTTGTCAATGGAAAGATACAGAGAGACTAGATGAGGGCAGAGGGGGGAAAGAAGAGGGCAGAAGAGGGCAGAGGGGGAAAGAAGAGGGCAGAAGAGGGCAGAGGGGGAAAGAAGAGGGCGAGAGGGCAGAAGAGGGCAGAGGGGGAAAGAAGAGGGCGAGAGGGCAGAAGAGGGTACAGGGGGAAAGAAGAGGAGCGAGCATTGTCAGAGAGGAGAATTAGAAGGAAGAAGGGGGAACAATTAATAGGGCGGAGGAGGAAACAGAAGAGACAATGATCAGAAGGGGCAGAAAAGGGCAGAGGGGGAGAGAAGAGGGCAAGAGGGGTGAAGAGGAGAGAAATGATAGAGGGAGAAAGATGAGGGTAGACTGGGCAGAGAAGGGGGCAAGAGGGGAGAGAAGGGTCAGAGAGGGAGATAAAGGGTTAAAAAACAAACACACACAAAGTAGAGAGTGGGGGGAAGGGTCAATTCAGTAAAGAAGAAGAGAGAAAGGGTAAAAGGGAAGAGAAGGGAAACGGGAGAGAAGGTATGAGCAGAGGTGGAGAGATGGGGCGAGACGGAGAAAAGGAGCTAGAAGGCTGTGGATGGAAGTAACAGAGGTAGAAAGAAGAATACGGGAGTGGTGGGGTGTGACAGTATAAAAATGGGCAGATAATGTATCTTAGACATCTAGTAAGTAGGAGCCCACCTTGGATTTATACTTGAATACTGTCATACAATACTGAGATAGAATTCTGTGCATACTGCCATTAAGTGTATACATAATACTCTATACACTGCCTATAGAATATCTATGTACTGTATCTAAATAATACCATATAGTGACCATATTACACTACCATACATTTCTCACACAATACTGCCATAAAGTGTATACATAATACTGCATACACTGCCTATATAATACCTATGAACAGTATATAAATAATACCTTCATGTAGTGACCATATTACACTACCATATATTTCTCACACAGTGCTGTCATAATAGAGAAGGGTCACTGTCTCCAGTGTTACATTGTTGCATCTTATTCTGGAATCTTGAATCTTTCCTTTCATTCATCCAAGTGTTAATCGGAGGGTGTGTAAATACTGTACAGACTGTCCATGCCTCATGTATGGGGCCCCTGAAGCCAAGGGCCCAATTCTAGTTGGCCATATCTCTTATTTAATGGTGCAGGCATCCTCTCTCTCCTGGCCTGCCATTGTCTGATATGGCGGTGTGAATAATTCCATATCTGAGTGCTGTCTCTTCTTTGTATATACCCTCTTGGGGCCCTACACATGAATCTTTACTGTTTTTTTCACTAATCATGTCCCAATATGAGTGTGATCAGCTCTTAAAAAAACCCATATAGTTTTGCAATACTCTGTCACAAGATGTCTATGCTATATGCGCCTATGTGTGGCCGCCCAGTGGTTTGTTTGTGTTTTTGTCAGCGTGTTCCAATACTATATAGAATGGGTTTCATGCGGAACAAGTTCACGAAAAGGCAAAAGTAGACTCAGCCTTATAGTAGAGGGTTCATGTGAGACCCGCACCAGGACATCAAATCGGTGCAGTTGTCCAATCATGTAAGAGAGGGCGAGTTTAGGAATCTAATCTGAGGTCTGCAAGAAAATAGGAGGTTAAGTCTAAGGGCTAAATATAATTTTGTGTGGCTATTGAGGCTGGAGAAGAAAGGGCCAAAGATGTCTGTGCAGTAAACTCTGCAGTCATAAGAAGTCATCATGGTGGTCAGGGCGGCTGTATAACAAAAAGAAAGAGAATGTCTATGATCAGAGAAAACGTCTCCTGCGAGTCACTGGACTTATAGAGCAGCTGTCACCTCTGCAGACATGTCTAATACAATATAAGATGACAATCCCACAATAACTTTACTAAGAACCCTCTGTTGTGAAATTCTTCTGTTATTCCTCTTGGAAAGGTTTAATAAGGCTTGGTGTACATGGAAACATTTTTGTAACTCACAACTTATATCTGGCTCATTTGCTGAGTTTCCGGCTCTTGAGTTACCCGCTGTGTTTATGACACCTGCTCATTGACTTCAGTTGCCCCAAGTTGCCATCTCAGACTTGAGTTCTCCTGACTTGCTGGCCCTTTGCATTGACTTGTCTCCTCAATTTCTTGCTCTATGACTTAATTTGTATTCTGAGCCACCGAATCTACAACTTGAATTACCCCTGAGCCATTAGCCCTCTAACTTGTATCAGTCACCTGCTCTATGACTTGGTTAAACTCCTTAGTGGTCCACTCTATGATTTGCAGAAGATCCTTTAAGTCATCTGTTTTTTGACTTGAGTTGTCCATCTTCTATGTCACCGGCTCCATGACTTGAGTTTTCCCAGGAGTTGTAATTTTTTTTTTACTTAATTCCTCTCTTGTATGGCCCCTTGTATGACTTCATTCATCTCTTGAGTTGTCTCTGTTTGACTTGAGTTAAACCTGAGTCAATTGTTCTATGACATGTTGTACCCTGAACCACCCACTCTATAAACAGAGTCTTCTCAAGTTGTTGACTCGATGACTAGACTTTTCTGATCTTTAACTTAAAATACCTGCTCATTGACTAAAGTTGGCCCCTGATTTGCCTTCACTCTAACTTGAGTTTTCCTCTGTGTTGCTGGCTCTCTGACTGGAGTTGTCCTCAAAGTAGTCCACTCTTTGCCACTCAATCATTTTCTGCATCACTTACTCTATTATTTCACCTGCGTTGTTTATTTATCGGTATGAACCACACCTTAAATTGGCTTAAAACATAATGTAGACTACTCATACGGCTCCTAGGACTATATATCTATAAAACATAGTGTATGACACTGTCAGGACTCCTAGGACTATATATCTATAATTCATAGTGTATGACACTTTCAGGGCTCCTAGGACTATATATCTATAATACACAGTGTATGACACTGTCAGGGCTCCTAGGACTATATATATCTATAAAACATAGTGTATGACACTGTCAGGGCTCCTAGGACTATATATATCTATAAAACATAGTGTATGACACTGTCAGGGCTCCTAGGACTATATATATCTATAAAACATAGTGTATGACACTGTCAGGGCTCCTAGGACTATATATCTATAATTCATAGTGTATGACACTGTCAGGACTCCTAGGACTATATATCTATAATACATAGTGTATGCCACTGTCAGGGCTCCTAGGACTATATATCTATAAAACATAGTGTATGACACTGTCAGGACTCCTAGGACTATATATCTATAATACATAGTGTATGACACTGTCAGGGCCCCTAGGACTATATATCTATAAAACACAGTGTATGACACTGTCAGGGCCCCTAGGACTATATATCGATAATACATAGTGTATGACACTATCAGGGCCCCTAGGACTATATATCTATAATACACAGTGTATGACACTGTCAGGGCTCCTAGGACTATATATATCTATAAAACATAGTGTATGACACTGTCAGGGCTCCTAGGACTATATATATCTATAAAACATAGTGTATGATACTGTCAGGGCTCCTAGGACTATATATCTATAATTCATAGTGTATGACACTTTCAGGGCTCCTAGGACTATATATATATAATACACAGTGTATGACACTGTCAGGGCTCCTAGGACTATATATCTATAAAACATAGTGTATGACACTGTCAGGGCTCCTAGGACTATATATCGATAATACATAGTGTATGACACTGTCAGGACTCCTAGGACTATATATCTATAATACATAGTGAATGACACTGTCAGGGCTCCTAGTACTATATATCTATAATACATAGTGTATGACACTGTCAGGGCTCCTAGGACTATATATCTATAAAACACAGTGTATGACACTGTCAGGGCTCTTAGGACTATATATCTATAATAAATAGTGTATGACACTGTCAGGGCTCCTAGGACTATATATCTATAATACATAGTGTATGACACTGTCAGGGCCCCTAGGACTATATATCTATAAAACACAGTGTATGACACTGTCAGGGCCCCTAGGACTATATATCTATAATACATAGTGTATGACACTGTCAGGGCTCCTAGGACTATATATCTATAAAACACAGTGTAGAATACTCCTAGGACTTCTAGGATATTTTCTAACCAAATTTATAGCTGTCCAAGGCAAATACAGCTGAAGTTATGTCAAAGTGATAGTGACATTATTATACACTATTGTCACTTCAGACCCCAGCTTATAATAGGTGAAGTCCCAAGGGAGGTGAAAAAAATAAAAATAATCATTCATATTCACCTTTCATTACCTCCATTTTAGTTTATCCAAGACAAATCTCCATTTGTTCGGTTTCGTACAAAACCGAACAATTTGTCATATTTGGTTTGAACCCGGCTTGTTACGAACCGATTCACCCATCTCTACTCTTGAGTTGTCCAAGTCAATTGCTTTATGGCATATGTCGAACTCTGAACCACCCCACTCTATAACGTAATTCTTCTCGAGTTGTTGACACTGACTAGAGTTGTCTGCGCTTTGACTTAAAACTTCTATTCATTGATTTATGTTGTCCCCTGATTTGCCTTCACTATGACTTGAGTTCTCCTCTTAGTTGTGGACTCTGTGACGTGAGTTCTCCTCTTAGTTGTGGACTCTGTGACTTGAGTTCTCCTCTTAGTTGTGGACTCTGTGATGTGAGTTCTCCTCTTAGTTGTGGGCTCTGTGACGTGAGTTCTCCTCTTAGTTGTGGACTCTGTGACTTGAGTTCTCCTCTTAGTTGTGGACTCTGTGACGTGAGTTCTCCTCTTAGTTGTGGACTCTGTGACGTGAGTTCTCCTCTTAGTTGTGGACTCTGTGCTGAGTTCCCTCTTAGTTGTGGACTATGTGACGTGAGTTCTCCTCTTAGTTGTGGACTCTGTGACGTGAGTTCTCCTCTTAGTTGTGGACTCTGTGACGTGAGTTGTCCTCTTAGTTGTGGACTCTGAGACTTGAGTTGTCCTCTTAGTTGTGGACTCTGTGATGTGAGTTCTCCTCTTAGTTGTGGACTCTGTGATGTGAGTTCTCCTCTTAGTTGTGGGCTCTGTGACGTGAGTTCTCCTCTTAGTTGTGGACTCTGTGACGTGAGTTCTCCTCTTAGTTGTGGACTCTGTGACGTGAGTCCTCCTCTTAGTTGTGGACTCTGTGACGTGAGTTCTCCTCTTAGTTGTGGACTCTGTGACTTGAGTTCTCCTCTTAGTTGTGGACTATGTGACGTGAGTTGTCCTATTAGTTGTGGACTCTGTGACATGAGTTGTCCTCTGACTTGCCCACTCTTTGCCTTGAGTCATCTTCTAGGTCACTTGCTCTATAACTTGAGTTGTACTCCGAGCCTCCTCCCTTGTCTTCCACTCTATGACTTGCTGACATATAATCACTTACAGAACAATAATTTTTGATAGATTTTTTTGGATTGTATTTTTATCTTTCTTTCATCACTAAACAATATACGATGATAAATATCTGAACGGTATTAAATTTAATTCAACAAAAATAACATTGTATCCCGGACAGAAGACAAAGCCTTACCATTTTTTTTTTCTTTACAGGAATTTTCCTTAACCCTGAAGAACCTGTGTCAGAGCATTTACTGTGAATGTGCTGGGTTTCTGGCAATCTGGCTTATGGTGATTAGTGCATTCCATGTGAAAGTACTTATTATAGCCAGACATTATATCACTACCTAATCCCAGAAAGACAATAAACCGGCCGAGATTATGTGCGATATTCATATTTAATCAATTCCAAGTTACCGATTCCTCCAGGAATTATAACCACCTACAATGTGAAGAGTTCACATATATAGTCTTTTACTGTATGAGGATAATATACTATATATCTCCCTTTCATGACAGTTTTCACAACCTCCTCTCAACTACACGATTCAGTCTTGTAAATTTCCCACAGAGACAACATGACTTCTGCCAAGTGTTGGTTTACGTGACCTTGAGATCCATCAATGTACATCTCACCCAATATGTCCATAACAAGGCTGTGTCCAACAATTCTAGATGATCGCACTTTGTAATATTTACTTTTTTTTTACATTGTGAGGAACAGTTCACGCCACAGAAGAACATGTTCACACCAGGATTGGTGGGTTTCAGTTAGTGATAGGCAATCCTCAAAAGATTTGTTTCGTTAGGTTTGCCGAGAAAATTTTTTGGAGCCAAAAGTGCACTATAAAGCTATTATTATACACGACAGAGTCCAGAAGGGGGCCTTGTGGAGCCCAGGAAAGGTGAACAATATTTATTATTATTATTTTTGCTCACCTTTTCCTAAACCTTAAGAGAAACAACAGACAACATTTTGATTCATTTGTAAAAGACAAAGCAGAATAATTTGGGGTTTGGTAGAACCTGAAATTTTTGGAAAATTTGTAACACACCCGGCTTCCTATAAACTGATGTGCCCATCTCTAGTTTTGCACATATTGTAATTTTGTAACAATTTTGTCAGATTTTACAATAAAATTTAAACAAAAATCTTAAAGAGATTGTCTCATAGGGATAATCTCAAGGTTGGATAAAAACATAGGACCATAAAGTCCAACCTATAATCCTACCCTGTTCATCCATAAGAAGGCAAAACACTTGCATGTGCGGGACACCAATTCTCCATATTAGGGGAAAAATTTCTTTCTGATGCCAAATTTACCAAATTTGCTCCCATATTGCACCACAATAATGCACAGTCCTTTACGCTCCAATCTCTGTTTCAGCCCTTAGCCATATTCATTAGTGGCCCACTAGGTTCTCATCTTCAGCTGGCAATTTTTGCAAGCATTTTTGCATTTTTTTTGGTTTTGATTCATCACCATGTATAAGACAAAGAGCTAGACAAAGGTCAAGGGTGACCTGGAAATTGTAAGGTTTTCATTGACCATTAGAGTTTGACTTGTCTCCACTTAGGAATCTAGAAGAGAACCCTCAGACATTCTTGGTCCATGAGACAAATTCTTGACGTTCCTATAGTGCACAGAACATGAGAAATAGACTACAATGGGAATGAACTTTGGGTCATTTTCTTTACTATGATTCATTTCTTAGCCAGGTCATACAAATGTAGAAACCAATACGGCCTGAAGGCCTCCCGCTACGAATGTCCTCCACGTGTCGGCTTCTTCTTCTTCCACCTTCGCTCAGCTGCATTTTTCCCTGAACAATTCATGTTTATGATGGTGTTTTTGGAACCTTGGAATGCAGCTCCGGAGATGGAATTGTTTCATATAACTATAGGTTTACTTGATCTAAGTTTACTGTGGTCAACATTGAAAGAAGATGAATCACAGCATTTATCTCCGGCCAAGCAGTCTTACACACATTGTCAGAGGAATTTGATGGAACGAGAAGTGGACAGTGTGGAGACGTCTTGCTATGTCTTCTTAATTCCCTACTGGGCTGTCCACCAATAAAGATTCACTCTTGCTTGGAAACACATTCAATTTAGTCAGATTGTGGTTAGTTGATCTAATGAATTACAGACTGAAACAATTCTCTACTCAACGCAGTCCAAGAGCGCATCCATGATAATGAAATTCAAGATACTTTGCATGGTAAATGGTAACAGCCTTAATCGCCTGGACCTCTGTCAGCGCCCAAGATGTAATGTAACGCTCTCGTCGGCCATAGCGGTATTATTTATTTACACAGCACCACTAATCCGGACAGTCAATTTATCTGGCAGCCATCGATATCGTCCAGGCTATTCCCATTGCCTCTTTATGGACATGGAATTGGGCCACATTGAAGAAGGAAAACACTGACACCTGATACCTCTAAGGCTTTGGATAAGTTCATGGGCAGGAAGGGAAAGAAATAAAATGAATGGTTGTTCTTGTTTCCTTCTGGACTGAAGCTTTGGCCATTTTTAGACCTATCACAAAAAGAAGCAACTCCGCTGGGAGAGGAACAGGATGGATACGACCATGAAAGTGGTGAATGCACAATGAAAAAGATCAACAGAAGAGAGGACCCTGGGAAATTAGGAATCAATTCACAACCTTCTACTTCACTGTGTCATGGCCAAAGTTCTTGCCAATGTTTACCAAGCAGGGATCCTAGAAAAGTAAATAGCCTTAATTAAAGGGAATCCATGAGACAGCAGAACCAGTGACCCCGCTCTCCTGGCATTTTGTTTTCTTCCTTCTTTACCATTATGTGCAGCCAACTTCTGATCTTGTTCCTGTTTTATTTCTCCAAAGCTTTAGAGGTGACCCAAGTCTGTCTTCATATGCCTGCTGGTATCCTCAGCCCTCATTTTGTAGCATCCTAAATTCTGAGTTCATGTTTCTGGTATCTAGAGCCCTGGTCCTGGTCGCCTGGCTCCTTTGCACCTTCCTTCTTTCTTAGGCCTTTGCACCTTCCTTCTTCTTTGGGTCCTTTGCACCTTTCTTGGGTCCTTTGTACCTTCCTTGTTCCTTAGGCCTTTGCACCTTCGTTCTTCCTTTTTGCCTTTGCACCTTCCTTCTTTCTTGGCTCTTTTGCACCTTCCTTCTTTCTTAGGCCTTTGCACCTTCCTTCTTCCTTGGTGCCTTTGCACCTTCCTTCTTCCTTGGGTCATTTGTACCTTCCTTCTTCATTAGGTCTTTTCACCTTCCTTCTTCCTTGTGTCCTTTGCACCTTCCTTCTTTTTTGGGTCCTTTGCACCTTCGTTCCTTATTGGGTCTTATGCACCTTCCTTCTTCCTTACGTTTTTGCAATTTCCTTCTTAATTGACTCTTTTGCATCTTCCTTATTTCTTTGCAACCTTCCTTCTTCCTTAGGTCTTTGCAACTTCCTTCTTCCTTGGGTTCTTTGCACTTTCCTTCTTCCTTGACTCTTTTGCATCTTCCTTCTTTCATAGATCTTTGCACCTTCCTTCTTCCTTAGGTTTTTGTACCTTTCTTCTTCCTTGACCATTTTGCATCTTCCTTCTTTCATAGATCTTTGCACCTTCCTTCTTCCTTGGGTTTTTGTACCTTTCTTCTTCCTTGACCATTTTGCGTTTTCCTTCTTTCTTGGGTACTCTGCACCTTTCTTCTCCCTGGGTGTCTTCATTTCTTATCCTATCCTGACTTTATCAGTTTGCTGTATTTCGATGTCCAGTTTATTTTACAGACATCTTCTGGGTCTAGAACTGAATGTCTTGTCCATGACTGTCTGGGGGCCTACATACATTCTGCATGGATTGCACCATGACCAGTATGAATCCACATCTATTACACAGTTCACACCACTCTGAAATTGTTCGCAATAAAAATCTTCCAAACTACTTATCTAATATGAATTCTCTTCCTGTTTTGCCCGTATTGGTAGGAGATGGGTACAGAGGTTTTTACTGCACTATTATTTGGCACTTGACCTGTAACCAAATCCTCTGTACTATGGCCCACCTAGGGATACACTGATATTGCTGTACTTTGTGCTGGGCACACTCAGGGCACCTGTCACCCTCCGCCATATACAGGTCATGGGCTGCGCTGACTCCGCCCTCTTCTTTACCCGACCCTATAACCTTTTGTGCTGTCAAAAATACATATCAAATGATGATGTGTAAAACTGGGTTTTGGCTGAAAGTCATGAAAATAAAGCTCTGCGTGCGCTCACATCTGTTTTTACTCCAGAATTAATTTCATTACCTGAGAGTTACATATTTTAATGTGCTGAAAGTACAAAGTACAGGATTACCTTACCCCATTCTTTCCGTTTTAAAGTGGAACTAAACCCAAAAAACATAAAACATAACATAGGAAACGTCTTCCTGATACAACAATTAATGAAATAATAAAATGCATCAATAAACCCATAAATATACCAAATGAATCGCATCACAGCCCAGATTTCAGTACACGGGTCCGGGGCCCAATGCATCGGGTCAGAAATCTATTTCTGTTGTGTTTTTCTAAATACAATTGTCATAGAAATACCCAATTTTACTAATATCTAATGGGGTTCCCCATGTGACTGGCTGCTTACACCCCAAGTCAGTCCCCAGCAATAATCTATTAAAGAACATAAGGCATAACATATTAACCCCTTAAATCAGGGGGCGTCCATAAGAAGTAAAGATCCTCTAATTTATGGAAACGCCAGTGATTGATTCCTATGAAAGTTACTAAGTAACAAGTTGTGTATCTAATACTTATATCAATAATTGTGCAATATCATTCAATACAATGAATCATTTTATCTTCAAGCTGGGGTCAGAGTCAGTAACTTTGACTCCACCCAAAACTGGGCCTGACTCCGACTCCACCGCTCTGGTTCCCAGTTTCTCTTCGCCTTCCCCCCACATTTATAACGTTATATATGAGACACTTGTGCAATGTCCCTCTGGGGTCACTTACAGTTGGGACCTTCCTCGCCCATCCTCATTATGGGGCTATTTTTCCGGGTTTATAACCAGAATCATCTCAGGTTTTTCAGTTTATCACTATGGCATTTTTTGTTTGGGTTATTCCAATTATTTTTGGGTGTTTTTGGTGATCCTGTACCACACCCTGTAACTGTGGCTGCTACATTAGCCACGGTGTGATGATTCTGCTTAAATATGGCTATAACTCAAAGCTGTATTTTGGTCTCTGGGTAGCGTATCTCTTTACTCATAAGGTGCGCAGCCATAATCATAGGTATATTGCCAATAGTGGCCGGACTGGAACAATAGGGCTTTGTATCCATCCCAGCAGGGCTCCATTGAATTCCTACACAGTCCTGGCTATCAAATAAACATGCATTGTCCAGCCTGCACTGGTAGATCAGATATGGCTGATAACATTGTATCATTTCACTTGGTCTCAGCTCTTTACAAAGAATCTGGACTTGAGTGCATTAATCCATCAGACTTGCTGTTGTTGATGACCTCATTCTGGGTGGTGTCATCAAAGGTATATAAGATGAGATAAGAGGTCAGTGGGGAGAGATTGGGCTGAGACTACAAGAGAATACTAGGACCATCACAGACTACAGAGTTTTTACATACAGACTACAGGAAATTACAGACAGACTTCTACTGTGAGAGACTATTGGAATACTGTGAGGAGCATGCAGGCTGGAATACTGTGATGCCACATGCTAGGAGTTAATGCCGCTGCCTCCACTGGTGATCTCCACATGCCATGTGTGAGTGTTGGACTATAGAGCCACATCCAGGACATGTGTGGTAAAGTAACTATTTCACTTTTATGCCCTTTTATTTCATTGCACTGTATCTTGTAACTAGTAACTGTTAATGCTTGTATATATCTACATATCTGTTCTGAATTGCATGTGTTAGATGTTAATACCGACCCATTTAGGAGTTAATAAATATATAAAATTTAGAAAGCTTGTCTTGTATTTATCTTGTGAACCCGGCACTCACTGGCGGTGAGTGTGGTTTTATATGAAAGAAGTCTCAGGTGTGGGCCAACGCGGTGTTGGCGCACTGAGGATCTTTCACACACGGTTACAGAAGGAACATGACCATCTAGAAGACACGGCAGAGCTGATCTGGGTCCACTAGGAGTGAAGAGTGAATTGCACAAGGTGGACCCGGCTGCTTAACATGTATAACATGGCGTAAGTTTTGTCCCCATTGCGGTCCCTCTAGTTTGGAGCTAAAAATGACTATAGTAATTAAATAGTGATGATGTCATATGAAATGGGTGGAGTCTGAAATAATTTGTTGTTTAGAGGACATGAGGGGTTAGATTTTAGGGTGAGAGATATTACTATATGTCATGTCAGAGGCTCAGAAATACTTCTCCCCCCAGGTGACAGAGGGTCTATGTGTTTAAGGTAGGCTGGCAAAGGAAGTCGATGGGCCAAATATTCGGACAAGTTAATGATAACGGAGCCGGCACTAGTAGTTCTTGGTCTCCTTGGGGGGTCTAAAGGATTTATGTATATTAGGTGGGCAGTAGAATATCTGGTTTTGTGATATCAATGTCAGTATTTTCCTTCTTGGTAAGATGGGGGAAGGTTCATGAGATATTTACTACCTCTTACAGTACAGTAAGTCTTTCTTATATTAGGGTGCTCAAGTTTTGTGTTATCCCCCCCAACCAGGCAGCTTTTGGGCCTCCACCAGCGATCTCTATCTTGGACTTTCTGGAAGCTTGACTCTAGGTGCAATGGGGGTGTCCAGTGATCCGGGGCATCCTCCTTATCATTACACTAGAAGAACAGACTCAATTTTATAACCCCTGGCAGAACATTATGGCCAGTGAGCGGTCCTTATAGGACCGCCCACTGGACTCCAGAAGTCTAGACTGAGTATGGATTTAGATCAATGAAATAGACATTACACTGAGACTAAAACCTATAAATCAGACTGCGCCGCTCCTCCTGCTCTACAACCTGCTGCCGGCAGACCGTACTGCATGTCCATGGTGACAGGTTGTCCTTATAGCTTCACTTCTGGCCCCGTGTCCATAGAACGCTCTCACACATAGATGAGGGATCTTCCAGGGATGTATTACAGATGTCCTACTTACATTTCTTCTGGTACCAGACAGTTCTCTCCTCCTCACATCAATCCCAGAGATGTCCAAACTTCATGTCAGGAGCTGAACTCAACACCGATCTCATCTGAGGCTACAAAAAAGTTTCTTTCCTGAATAATTTTTCACCAAAACAGTCATGTTAAATATTTTCTGTCACATACACATTATACTTCTACTCTACTGTATACCAACCCTAATATATATCCTGTATTATACTCCAGAGCTGCGCTCACTATTCTGCTGGTGCAGTCACTGTGTACATACATTACATTACTTATCCTGTACTGATCCTGAGTTACATCCTGTATTATACTCCAGAGCTGCGCTCACTATTCTGCTGGTACAGTCACTGTGTACATACATTACATTACTTATCCTGTACTGATCCTGAGTTACATCCTGTATTATACTCCAGAGCTGCGCTCACTATTCTGCTGGTGCAGTCACTGTGTACATACATTACATTACTTATCCTGTACTGATCCTGAGTTACATCCTGTATTATACTCCAGAGCTGCGCTCACTATTCTGCTGGTGCAGTCACTGTGTACATACATTACATTACTTATCCTGTACTGATCCTGAGTTACATCCTGTATTATACTCCAGAGCTGCGCTCACTATTCTGCTGGTGCAGTCACTGTGTACATACATTACATTACTTATCCTGTACTGATCCTGAGTTACATCCTGTATTATACTCCAGAGCTGCGCTCACTATTCTGCTGGTGCAGTCACTGTGTACATACATTACATTACTTATCCTGTACTGATCCTGAGTTACATCCTGTATTATACTCCAGAGCTGCACTCACTATTCTGCTGGTGCAGTCACTGTGTACATACATTACATTACTTATCCTGTACTGATCCTGAGTTACATCCTGTATTATACTCCAGAGCTGCGCTCACTATTCTGCTGGTGCAGTCACTGTGTACATACATTACATTACTTATCCTGTACTGATCCTGAGTTACATCCTGTATTATACTCCAGAGCTGTGCTCACTATTCTGCTGGTGCAGTCACTGTGTACATACATTACATTACTTATCCTGTACTGATCCTGAGTTACATCCTGTATTATACTCCAGAGCTGCACTCACTATTCTGCTGGTACATACAATAGACAGCACCCACCATTAATTTCTTTGAAAATGTCAAAACTGAATTCAGCAATGAAAATAGAAAAAAAAATCTCAGCATGATAAAAATTTGGTTCCAGTTTAGAAAAAACGTATAAGTGGTTTATTCCTTAGTCGGATCCTTCTCATCTGAATGTCTTCCTCTCTGCGCCTAAGAATCTGAGCTCCTTCTCCTCCCATGATCTTCACACATGGACACCGAGCGAGATTTCTTGGAGTTTTTTCTTTCTTATACAAAGCGTCTGCAGAACGTGCCAGGATGTAATTGAGAAGAATGATTGCCGCGTCCGGCTCCAAGAAATCTACTCAATAATGCCTTAAGAAATGCGGCTTTAAATGTGATAAACGACCTTGACATTAAAAACTTCAAAAATGATGTATCGGAGCTTCCCGCTTCACATATGTTTCATATAAATGACACGTCGGATGGCGAGGGGAAGCTTAGCTGGGACGTGGTGAGGTCTCTAATCTTCACTAATGGAAAGTAGCGGAAAACTTGCTGCTCAGCTATTTTCTACTGGGCTTCGAGATATTCAACTCATCCGACAAGGTGAGAGATAGAGACATCTCGTAGAGCGGTGCCACTGGACTGAGCGAGGACTTACGTATTGTACGTATCGTAGGGAGGCGTGTAAGAGGGATCTCCTACACACTATAGATGTAACGCCTGGCAGATGACTTCACTTCTCTCACATCGGTGGCACAATACCCTTGGTGGTTACAAGGCACACTGGGTGGTATTCTTGATGGTTACAGGACGTTACACCCAATTATGAGCTTACTCTACCAAAGCCAAAGGCCTGTGTCATGTTCTACAAGTCCACCAAGAGTGAGATTGTGCCAAAGTGGCCGCCAGCTTTGCCTGGCCTACAGTGCCACAGTAGACCTACTGCCTACTAGGCATATCCTGCAGGCTTGCACCAGCACCTCCATGGTCCACTGAACTCCAGGTTTTTGTCTTTCATGGAACTTACTACTGTGATTTAGTTGGTCATCTCACTCAACACTCAATGCAAAGAGAATATAAGCAAGACCACGAATGGTCCATGCAGGTTTAGTTGCAGCCTTCATATTAAAGGTAACCAATAGTGAGAGTCAATATCCCCAAGATCTTATCAAGGGCTCAGCATATGTAGTTTACACCAAAACATTAACTGGTTGTTCCTTTAGGAAACCCCTGCACATCTCCATTTAGACTCAGAGTCAATTCCTGGTACTGACCTCACCTTCCACCCTTCAGTACACAAGCTTGGGCTATTGACAGGAACTGTACCTCGTCCTCCGCACCCTCTACACCAGAACATGGAATCCAAAGGAGAAATACTTGCTAACCCTTCCAAAAGCTAAAGTCCAGCCCAACTAAGAAGGTTTATGAGTGTCCTACACATGTCAGACCATTGTCCAACCAATCAATAGTTTCCCAGCTCCACAGGCACGTCTGCTTCAACCATTCCAACACTAACATGTCTCTTTGGGGAGGTCCTCTCTCCTGTAGAGTGTCAGCTCTCATGGGCAGGTCATCTCTCCTGTAGAGTGTCAGCTCTTATGGGTAAGCTCCTCTCTCCTGTAGAGTGTCAGCTCTTATGGGCAGGTCATCTCTCCTGTAGAGTGTCAGCTCTTATGGGCAGGGTCCTCTCTACTGTAGAGTGTCAGCTGTTATGGGCAGGCTCCTCTCTCCTGTAGAGTATAACAATAAAAACAAGAACAGCACCGAACAATGCCCTGTGTATTACAATTTTTTAGGGTTCAAATAGGGGAAAAAGCCAAATATTTGCTGACCTTAGGGGGTTGTGAGTCTCAACACCCATAGAAGACATGTAGAGTAAGTCGGTCAATGGATGACAGCTGCTGGATCCTCCGTCTTAGGTAGACGTCAATCAATGGGATGAAAAACAGGACCAAATCTAGTGTAAGCAAAGGTTGTAGATGGATCAGCACTTATCAGACCAAAGTTCTTGAGAAGGACATCTTTATTGTGGTAAAACCAATAGTGTGTATTGGTTTTACCACAATAAAGATGTCCTTCTCAAGAACTTTGGTCTGGTAAGTGCTGATCCATCTACAACCTTTGCTTACACTAGATTTGGTCCTGTTTTCATCCCTCTCCTGTAGAGAGTCAGCGCTGATGGGCGGGATTCTCTCTACATTACAGTGTCAGCTCTTATGGTTAGGGTCCTCTCTCCTGTAGAGCGTCAGCTCTTATGGTCGGGGTGCTCTCTCCTGTAGAGCGTCAGCTCATACGGGCAGGGTCTTCTCTCCTGTAGAGTGTCAGCTCTTATGGGTAGGGTCTTCTCTAATGTAGAGCATCAGCTCATACGGGCAGAGTCTTCTCTAATGTAGAGTGTCAGCTCTTATAGGCAGGTCCTCTCTACTGTAGAGTGTCAGCTCTTATGGACAGGTCCTCTCTACTGTAGAGTGTCAGCTCTTATAGGCAGGGTTCTTCTCTACTGTAGAGTGTCAGCTCTTATGGGCAGGCTCCTCTCTCCTGTACAGTGTCAGCTCTTATGGGCAAGTCCTCTCTACTGTAGAGTGTCAGCTCTTATGGGCAGGGTCTTCTCTACTGTAGAGTGTCAGCTCTTATGGGCAGGTCCTCTCTACTATAGAGTGTCAGCTCTTATGGGCAGTGTCTTCTCTACTGTAGAGTGTCAGCTCTTATGGGCAGGTCCTCTCCCCTGTAGCTCGTCAGTTCTTATGGTCAGTTCTTGGGTCCTTTTCACATTGGCGTCACTGCTATTATTATTATGAGTATAAATTGGTTGTGACTCCTATGGGGTCCTCCTATGTCTGCTCTCTGCCTCACTATGGTGGGTTTTAGCAGGTCCTCCGCACATGGCACCCCCTGGAGGACAATGCCTGGAGGTTAGTTGTGTTCTCAGACTCATATACTAAAAAATCCAGTATATGGTGAATTCATGAGAACAAACTGGAAAATGTGCTGAGGCTTTGTCATCACGGCTAATGTGAGCATGTCAAGTCTTGGAACACGTTCACCTTAAAAAATACGAAATGCAGCTGAGATCCAAGAAATTCAGATGTTTGCTTAACACGGGGCTGACATGTACGATACACCTGCCTAATGTAAGCCAGTTGTGTCTGGTGTTGTGGGGCGCACACGATGCTCTGTAATGGATTAAACTTCTGTACCGTGTTTGCGTCCTCGCTGCGTTTCGTGAGATGTGTCAACTATTGGATTATTACTGTTTGTTTTCTCTGTAATGGAGCCTCTGTAGACGGAGCGCAGCGCGGTGGTGCTGAGAGTCCCATGTGGCCATGTTACTGTCAGGATCGTCTGATGTGATAATGATATTATGACATTACCGTCCTCGTCTCGCTCTTGTTCTCGAATTGTTTAATGGTAACTTGAGGTGATCCGAATAATATATAAAATGTAGAGTGATCCCAGGACACGGCTGACCACACTACGAGACCTCGCAAGGAAAGAGTCTTAGATCGAATCTAGGAAAGGACATGAGAACCATCAGCCACAGGAGGACAAAGAGATAGGGTAATATATAGGGTGAGATATAGGGTGAAATGTAGAGTGATCCCAGGACACGGCTGACCACAGTACGAGACCTCGCAAGGAAAGAGTCTTAGATCGAGTCTGGGAAAGGACATGAGAACTGGAGGAGGACAAAGATATAGGGTAATATATAGGGTGAGGTGAATGGCGGGATATAGGGTAATATATAGGGTGAGATATAGGGTGAGATAAAGGGTGAAGTGAAGGGTGAGCTATCGGTTGAGGTGAAGGGTGAACTATAGGGTGGGATGAAGGATGAAGTATTGGTATAGATAAAGGATTAAACATAGGGTGAGATGTTGGGTAAGATATAGAATACTGGGTGAGATAATGGGTGAAATATAAGATATATACGGCATATGATGTCATATGATGTCACATGATGTCATATGATGATATAAGTGAACTGATTTTTAACAAGTCAGGTTCATTATGTGTTTTCCAATAATTTTAGGTTCAACCCGACCTGAAATATTTGATACTTTCCAAGTCCGAGTCTCCTCATGCCCCATAGCAAAATAAACAGAGGCCGGGGAGGGCGTGTAAAAATTAAAAAAACATTTTCTTATCTTTCCTGGCTCTGCCGCTGCATCTGCTCCTCTTCCTCTTTTTTCATGTCTTCTGGTCCCCAGGTCACTGCAGAGATCTGTGATTGGCCTCAGCAATCATGTGTGGGCATCAATGGAGCAGAAGTTATCTGGTGGATCAGGGTGGAGGAGAGTGGTAGAGAGGTTATCTGGTGGACCAGGGTGGAGGAGAGTGGTAGAGAGGTTATCTGGTGGACCAGGGTGGAGGAGAGTGGTAGAGAGGTCATCTGGTGGATCAGGGTAGAGGGGAGCACAGCAGAGGTTATCTGGTGGATCAGGGTGGAGGAGGATGGTGCAAAGGTCATCTGGTGGATCAGGGTGGAGGGGGATGGTGCAGAGGTCATCTGGTGGATCAGGGTGGAGGGGAGCGGTGCAGAGGTTATTTGGTGGACCAGGGTGGAGGAGAGTGGTAGAGAGGTTATCTGGTGGACCAGGGTGGAGGAGAGTGGTGGAGAGGTCATCTGGTGGATCAGGGTAGAGGGGAGCACAGCAGAGGTTATCTGGTGGATCAGGGTGGAGGAGGATGGTGCAGAGGTCATCTGGTGGATCAGGGTAGAGGGGGATGGTGCAGAGGTCATCTGGTGGATCAGGGTGGAGGGGAGCGGTGCAGAGGTTATCTGGTGGACCAGGGTGGAGGAGAGTGGTAGAGAGGTTATCTGGTGGACCAGGGTGGAGGAGAGTGGTGGAGAGGTCATCTGGTGGATCAGGGTAGAGGGGAGCACAGCAGAGGTTATCTGGTGGATCAAGGTGGAGGGGGATGGTGCAGAGGTCATCTGGTGGATCAGGGTGGAGGGGAGCAGTGCAGAGGTCATCTGGTGGATCAGGGTGGAGGGGAGCGGTGCAGAGGTCATCTGGTGGATCATGGTGGAGGGGAGCGGAGCAGAGGTCATCTGGTGGATCAGGGTGGAGGGGGATGGTGCAGAGGTCATCTGGTGGATCAGGGTGGAGGGGAGCGGTGCAGAGGTCATCTGGTGGATCAGGGTGGAGGGGAGCGGAGCAGAGGTCATCTGGTGGATCAGGGTGGAGGGGAGCGGAGCAGAGGTCATCTGGTGGATCAGGGTGGAGGGGAGCAGAGCAGAGGTCATCTGGTGGACCAGAGTAGAGGGGAGCGGAGCAGAGGTTATCTGGTGGGATCAGGGTGGAGGGGAGCGGAGCAGAGGTCATCTGGTGGATCAGGGTGGAGGGGGATGGTGCAGAGGTTATCTGGTGGACCAGAGTAGAGGGGAGTGGAGCAGAGGTTATCTGGTGGATCAGGGTGGAGGGGAGCGGAGCAGAGGTTATCTGGTGCATCAGGGTGGAGGGGGATGGTGCAGAGGTCATCTGGTGCATCAGGGTTTAGGTATAATAACTGCACTTCTGGTTTGGACCAAACCGAAATTTGCAGGAGAGGTTCACCAAACACTACTGATAATGTCATGGAGACAAGTTAAAGATGGAGACAAATTAAATGGGTTTCCTAGTAAGATAAAAAATGTTTAGCCAGGGGACAGTATAGGCTAAAAAATAAAACACCCATTACTCACCTCACCAGTCCTCCACCAATGGATCAGGCACAGATTACACCATAGCAGAGTACTGGACCTAATGGACCTAATATTCAGGCACTGAAGGATTTCGGGAGGGGTCTTTAAGAAGTAAGAAGACAGTGGCAGGTGGGCACTGGCGGAGACCCAAGTTGTTTGATGTGCACTCGCTCAGAGAGAAGCCAAAAGTCAGAGCATAGAGATGTGAGCGGCCGATCAGCACAAAGTCCATGCCGGTGAGTGACGTGCCAAGCATGGAGGACACAAGACAGAGAAGAGCAAAAGAGAAGAGGATGACAACACCTCGGAGGTTCTGGAGTGGGGGATATCAGAATCCAAAAGTGACCGAAACCACTAAGGTTTTATAATACTGCAAGTCTCAATTGTTTGCAACGTCATTGCCTTCATGATAAGGGGAACCCCTGAAGTAACGTCACCCTACCGTCCTGCCACCACTGTAGTATCTGCAGCTAGATCAGCTGTGTGCTGTATAGTAGTCCGCCCCTCTGGCAACCCACTGATCTTATCTCATCGCATTTCTCTTTCTTACATAATTCTCCCCGTAAGTTGATCTTCAAGTTTCCCTCAATGCTTGGAAAATCTAAACGAATTTTTCAACAGTTTCACGATCACCATTGAATTGTTTTTCTTTCCTTGTTTTTTCTTGGATTAATCTCATATGAAGTTTTAGGGAATTATTCACTAATATTCTGATGTCACCTCCCACCCAGCAGCAGAACTCCCCCACACCCCAGGTCAGCAGGAAGGTCACTGTCCTCCTCAGGTCTCTGCAGACGTCAGCAGATTAAACTGGAAACGTGATCCATGAGACTGGCACTGGCATCCTCCGGGACATTACTGCTGCCATCAATACCATGAGTCATGTGACTTGTGATCGCAACCCCTGATTGCACCACCGCACCCCACAGCTTCACCTCTTCTGATGCTGAAAATGTTCCTTCCCCTCCCATATATGTTCACTCCAGGCTATTAAATGTGACAAGACGCCTGAAACTGAACATGTAGGAAATATAAGAAGGGATGTGACACTGAAAATCCATCTAACATAGGAGCAGTATTATAGTAGTTATATTCTTGTACATAGGAGCAGTATTATAGTAGTTATATTCTTGTACATAGGAGCAGTATTATAGTAGTTATATTCTTGTACATAGGAGCAGTATTATAGTAGTTATATTCTTGTACATAGGAGGTAGTATTATAGTAGTTATATTCTTGTACATAGGGGGCAGTATTATAGTAGTTATATTCTTGTACATAGGGGGCAGTATTATAGTAGTTATATTCTTGTACATAGGAGGCAGTATTATAGTAGTTATATTCTTGTACATAGGAGGTAGTATTATAGTAGTTATATTCTTGTACATAGGAGTAGTATTATAGTAGTTATATTCTTGTACATAGGAGTAGTATTATAGTAGTTATATTCTTGTACATAGGGAGCAGTATTATAGTAGTTATATTCTTGTACATAGGGGGTAGTATTATAGTAGTTATATTCTTGTACATAGGAGCAGTATTATAGTAGTTATATTCTTGTACATAGGGGCAGTATTATAGTAGTTATATTCTTGTACATAGGAGCAGTATTATAGTAGTTATATTCTTGTACATAGGAGTAGTATTATAGTAGTTATATTCTTGTACATAGGGGCAGTATTATAGTAGTTATATTCTTGTACATGCAAGCAGTATTATAGTAGTTATATTCTTGTACATAGAGGGCAGTATTATAGTAGTTATATTCTTGTACATAGGAGCAGTATTATAGTAGTTATATTCTTGTACATAGGAGCAGTATTATAGTAGTTATATTCTTGTACATAGGAGCAGTATTATAGTAGTTATATTCTTGTACATAGGGGCAGTATTATAGTAGTTATATTCTTGTACATAGGAGTAGTATTATAGTAGTTATATTCTTGTACATATGGGGCAGTATTATAGTAGTTATATTCTTGTACATAGGAGCAGTATTATAGTAGTTATATTCTTGTACATAGGAGCAGTATTATAGTAGTTATATTCTTGTACATAGGAGCAGTATTATAGTAGTTATATTCTTGTACATAGAGGGCAGTATTATAGTAGTTATATTCTTGTACATAGGAGTAGTATTATAGTAGTTATATTCTTGTACATATGGGGCAGTATTATAGTAGTTATATTCTTGTACATAGGAGCAGTATTATAGTAGTTATATTCTTGTACATAGGGGCAGTATTATAGTAGTTATATTCTTGTACATAGGAGCAGTATTATAGTAGTTATATTCTTGTACATAGGAGCAGTATTATAGTAGTTATATTCTTGTACATAGGAGCAGTATTATAGTAGTTATATTCTTGTACATAGGAGCAGTATTATAGTAGTTATATTCTTGTACATAGGAGTAGTATTATAGTAGTTATATTCTTGTACATAGGAGCAGTATTATAGTAGTTATATTCTTGTACATAGGAGGCAGTATTATAGTAGTTATATTCTTGTACATAGGAGGTAGTATTATAGTAGTTATATTCTTGTACATAGGAGTAGTATTATAGTAGTTATATTCTTGTACATAGGAGCAGTATTATAGTAGTTATATTCTTGTACATAGGGGGCAGTATTATAGTAGTTATATTCTTGTACATAGGAGCAGTATTATATTAGTTATATTCTTGTACATAGGAGCAGTATTATAGTAGTTATATTCTTGTACATAGGAGCAGTATTATAGTAGTTATATTCTTGTACATAGGGGTAGTATTATAGTAGTTATATTCTTGTACATAGGGGGCAGTATTATAGTAGTTATATTCTTGTACATAGGAGCAGTATTATAGTAGTTATATTCTTGTACATAGGAGCAGTATTATAGTAGTTATATTCTTGTACATAGGAGTAGTATTATAGTAGTTATATTCTTGTACATAGGAGCAGTATTATAGTAGTTATATTCTTGTTTGTAATAGGCAGTATAATAATGTAGTTTATTCAGTTGAGCATTAATAGTTTAGACTAATACAACTAGATAAGATTATTTCTTACAGAATTTCATCTGATGAATTTACAGCTAAACATTAACATAAACCATTTATTTCCCCGATAACTTTGCCATTTATTTTATACTGAGACTTGTTATTCTCTTTAGGATATTACATATCTGACAAGAATATACCGGACATGTTTCTTAGGACATGTTCAGGCTTTTTATGTAATTGTGAACTTTAACCTGAAGTAAAGCGGACGCCATATCTGTTATTTCCATATCGGCCTCTTGCAGGTACCCCCAAACATGAATAAAACCCTTCTGTGATGCCCCTGATACTACACCAGATTTATCACAGCGTCTGATACTACACCAGATTTATCACAGTGGCTGATACTACACCAGATTTATCACAGTGGCTGATACTACACCAGATTTATTACAGTGACTGATACTACACCAGATTTATTACAGTGACTGATACTACACCAGATTTATCACAGTGACTGATACTGCACCAGATTTATCACAGTGGCTGATACTACACCAGATTTATCACAGTGACTGATACTACACCAGATTTATCACAGTGGCTGATACTACACCAGATTTATCACAGCGTCTGATACTACACCAGATTTATCACAGCGTCTGATACTACACCAGATTTATCACAGTGGCTGATACTGCACCAGATTTATCACAGTGGCTGATACTACACCAGATTTATCACAGTGGCTGATACTACACCAGATTTATCACAGGGACTGATACTACACCAGATTTATCACAGTGGCTGATACTACACCAGATTTATCACAGCGGCTGATACTACAACAGATTTATCACAGTGGCTGATACTGCACCAGATTTATCACAGTGGCTGATACTACACCAGATTTATCACAGTGGCTGATACTACACCAGATTTATTACAGTGGCTGATACTACACCAGATTTATCGCAGGTGACTGATACTACACCAGATTTATCACAATGACTGATACTACACCAGATTTATCACAGTGACTGATACTACACCAGATTTATTACAGTGGCTGATACTGCACCAGATTTATTACAGTGGCTGATACTGCACCAGATTTATTACAGCGGCTGATACTACACCAGATTTATCACAGCGGCTGATACTACACCAGATTTATCACAGCGTCTGATACTACACCAGATTTATCACAGTGGCTGATACTACACCAGATTTATTACAGTGACTGATACTACACCAGATTTATTACAGTGACTGATACTACACCAGATTTATCACAGTGACTGATACTGCACCAGATTTATCACAGTGGCTGATACTACACCAGATTTATCACAGTGACTGATACTACACCAGATTTATCACAGTGGCTGATACTACACCAGATTTATCACAGCGGCTGATACTACACCAGATTTATCACAGCGTCTGATACTACACCAGATTTATCACAGTGGCTGATACTGCACCAGATTTATCACAGTGGCTGATACTACACCAGATTTTTTACAGTGGCTGATACTACACCAGATTTATCGCAGTGACTGATACTACACCAGATTTATCACAATGACTGATACTACACCAGATTTATCACAGTGACTGATACTACACCAGATTTATCACAGTGGCTGATACTACACCAGATTTATTACAGTGGCTGATACTGCACCAGATTTATTACAGCGGCTGATACTACACCAGATTTATTACAGCGGCTGATACTACACCAGATTTATCACAGCGTCTGATACTACACCAGATTTATCACAGTGGCTGATACTGCACCAGATTTATCACAGTGGCTGATACTACACCAGATTTATCACAGTGGCTGATACTACACCAGATTTATTACAGTGGCTGATACTACACCAGATTTATCGCAGTGACTGATACTACACCAGATTTATCACAGTGACTGATACTACACCAGATTTATCACAGTGGCTGATACTACACCAGATTTATTACAGTGGCTGATACTGCACCAGATTTATTACAGTGACTGATACTACACCAGATTTATCACAGTGGCTGATGCTGAATTATAAATTTGATTTATCTTTAACCTGTCTAGCACTAGAAGTCCCAGAAATTTCGAGCTCCCCCTTGAAGTCCTGAAAGAGGGTCAAATGACCCTTAGTCCAAACTGACAACTCTGATGGCTCCAATTAGCATTTCCTTTCATTTGTAAATGTGGCCATTGTCTGAGGAATCTGCAGGGGGGAATTGTGTTGATCCACCTCAGGTCTTGTAAGAAAGTGTAAACAAAAGAATGTAAGCTGCTCCTGAGTGTCTGCCCACCCCCCAGCTGCATTGTTGTGCTGGGAATATTTGCTAACACCTTAGCAAATTTGCATGCAGCCTTTTGTGCTGTGGGGGATGTGACTGCTTCTCAAAGTAGTCTGCGACTTGAAATCAAAGTACATCTGTACTGTCCTCCCATATCTTGGCAAGGACCCCAGTCGTCCCAGCGGGGAGAGACTGTCCGAAACTGTAGTGATGAGGCTGATGGAATCATTCATGGACAAGGGCAGAACTGTAACCACGAACAATTTCTTTACATCATTGTCACTTGCACAATGACTGCTTAGCCAGAAAACCACTATCCTCGGCACAGTCAACAAAGTCGCCGGGAAATTCCTCAATCCGCTAGACAGATGGACCGCACTGAATTCACCACTCAGGTGTTTTCAACCACTGGTGCCACACTGACAGTGTATGCACCCAAACGAAAGAAGGCCGTCTACATTCTCAGCAGCATGCACAGCGTGGTTGAGACTAAGGATACCAACAAAAGGAAGCCAAACACGGTCACACAATACAACCACACAAAGTGCGGTGTGGATGTAATGGACCAAATGGTGCGGGAGTACAGCCTGCATGCAGGAACACGGAGATGGCCATTCGCCGTGTTCTACAACATGATTGACATGGCAGCACTGAATGCTCATGTTCTTTATCAGGCATGCACTGGGGTGCAGGAGAGACGGGTGGACTTCCTGGTTGAGCTTGCAAAAGAGTTAGGTGGCTCTCATGTGACTGAAAAGAAGGCACGCAAGGAGAAACTCCTTCGGCAACAACCTTCCACACCCAGCCCTGGCAAAAGGGCGAAGTGTCAGGTCAACCATCGATGCACGAACAATTGTGCAACTGAGAGATGTGTTTACTGCTACAAATACACGTGTGGCAAATGTACCAGGGACATACCCAGGCAGTGCCAGGTATGTTCCGACAGTGCAGACAGACTGCTGAGTGAGTGCTGAAATGCTAGTCACACAAGAAGGACATGCCACTCACACACACACACACACGCAGCCCCCCACAGCAGCCTATTGTAAATATGTGTGGAATTGTTTTATTCCTTGTATTTTTTTTATTATTTTCATAACAAAAATAAAAAGCATAGAAACAAATAACAGTTGTTCTTTTGTATATTTACATTTTTGTATATTTAGATTCAAGTCAATGGGTGCAGAAAAAAAAAAAAATCGCAAAAAAAATCACAGCTACTTGCGATATTTTTGTGATCTGTCCCATTGGTCATATAGATCACTCCTCTGGGATTTTTTCGCACGAAAAAAAATCGCACAAAAAAAAAAAAATCGCAGGAAAATCGCACCTATGAAAAAAATCGCACGAAAAAAAATCGCAGGTGTGCTTGGTGCCATTGAAATACATTGGCAAATCGCAGAAAAAAAATTGCATCGCATTGCGATGCGATTTTCGCGCAATTTTTTTTCGCTAGTGTGCTTGAGGCCTTAGACCAGGGGTCGGCAACCTATGGCACGCGTGCCACTCTTGGCACGCGAGGCTTATTCCCCTGGCACGGCAGTGGACTCCTCACCCAGCAGTTTCGATCGGACCAAACACGGCCGAAACGAAACTGCTATTATTATACTTCAGACCCCCGAGTATAATAAGCGGAGCCCCCCGGGGAGATGATCAAACATAAAAACCAATGTACTCACTATTCCACGCTCCGCAGCCGCTCTGTACTCTTCGGGCGCTTCTGCCTGCAGGGGCCACTATAGAGCATAATACCGTGTGCAGGGACCACTATGGGACATATACCGTGTGCAGGGGCCACTATGGGACATATACCGTGTGCAGGGGCCACTATGGAGCATAATACCGTGTGCAGGGGCCACTATAGAGCATAATACCGTGTGCAGAGACCACTATGGGACATATACCATGTGCAGGGGCCACTATGAAGCATAATACCGTGTGCAGGGGCCACTATAGAGCATAATACCGTGTGCAGGGACCGCTATGGGACATATACCGTGTGCAGGGGCCACTATGGAGCATAATACCATGTGCAGGGGCCGCTATGGGACATATACCGTGTGCAGGGGCCGCTATGGGACAAATACTGTGTGCAGGGGCAGCTATGGGACAAATACCGTGTGTAGGGGCTGCTATGGGACATAATACCGTGTGCAGGGGCCGCTATGGGACAAATACCGTGTGCAGAGGCTGCTATGGGACATAATACCGTGTGCAGGGGCCACTATGGAGCATAATACCGTGTGCAGGGGCCGCTATGGGACAAATACTGTGTGCAGGGACCGCTATGGGACAAATACTGTGTGTAGGGGCGCGGGACAAATACTGTGTGTAGGGGCCGCTATGGGACATAATACCGTGTGCAGGGGCCGCTATGGGACAAATACCGTGTGCAGAGGCTGCTATGGGACATAATACCGTGTGCAGGTGCCACTATAGAGCATAATACCGTGTGCAGGGGCCGCTATGGGACATATACCGTGTGCAGGGTCTCCTATGGGACATATACGGTGTGTAGGGGCCGTTATGGGACATATTGCTGTGTGCAGGGGCCGCTATGGGAAAAATACTGTGTGCAGGGGCCGCTATGGGACAAATACTGTGTGCAGAGGCAGCTATGGGACAAATGCCGTGTGCAGAGGCAGCTATGGGACATAATACCATGTTGAAGGGGCCGCTATGGGACATAATACCGTGTGCAGGGACCACTATGGGACATTATTCTGTATAACGGTGTGTTTTCTATATTAAGGATGTGTTTTTGCACAGAAAACTCCGGCTTTGTTTTTTTTTGTGCAAAAATGCACCAGTTTTACATTGAATGAAAAAGTTCCAAATATATCTGCATCCAGATACATAGTGTGTATTCACCATAAGGTGCCGCCATACGGTGCTCCTGGACACATTTACCACTAATCGGGGGCTGCACATGGACTTTCATTGCTTCTAATCAGAAAGTACAGGAGTGTCCCAGGAAATAGCAGTAAACGCATGTGTCCTAAAGCATCTGGTGGCCGCACTTCTGTGTTATGGTTTGTGGTATATGACTTTAGTTTAGGGGTCGTCAGACTTACAATTATTGATCGGCACTCCGAGTACCTCATCTTTGATTTTTTTATTAAAATCGGCACGCCGAACAAAAAAGGTTGCCTACCCCTGCCTTAGACAAATGCTTCTGGTCATTACTCACAGCTGTACCTTGCTCTAAAATTTCTAATTCTATTTAAAATATATAAAAAATGATTAATTGTTTCAGTGCTTTTTTGCTCAAATAAAACTAAACTAAATACAATATGTATAGTCTTTATATTATCAAATACAATAAACTGAATAGAACTAACTAGAAACTAAATGGCTAAACTCAATGGAAAACAACAACCTCCTGTGGTGTGACAGTAATGGCCTTAATTACAGAACAAAAGACGGTGATTATAGGATGTTAGATAAAATCCTTCAGGTCATTCGACCCGTCTCTGGGTTCCAAAGGTAGAAATGTTAAATGACCCCTCTCTGGGACTTCTAGTGCTAGTCTATGTTTATACCACCTTAGAGTTGACTTACTTTGAGACAGAATTTTTACTCAATGGCCCAGATTTTCTAATACTTTGTAAGCCTGAGGCTCCACGTTGTGGAAACACAACATTTTTTGTTACAGATTTTGCTGCGGTTTTTTGAGCCAAAGCCAAGAATAGCTACAAAAGGAATGGGAAATATATAGGAAGTTCTTATACTTCTCCCTTCTGCTCAATCCACTCCTGGTTTTGGCTCAAAAAACTGCAGCAAAATCGGCAACAAAAAAATCTGTGTTTCCTCAACGTGGGGCCTCAACCTAAAAGCTGGACAGTGCAAACTCAGTGTATTAAACTGCACCAGATTTATCAAAGTGTCTGATGCTCTTTGATAAATCTGATGTAATGTTAGACTGTTTAGTGTAAGTTTACCCCTCCTCCTCCAGCACAGAGGCACAAGCCACGCCCCCTTCGGCCAAGCCAGAAGAGTGTCAAAAAAGTGTCTAAAACACATCATAAATGTGGCACACAGCATGCCAGACAGTTTTTGGTGCAAAATATGCCAGAATTCTGGCACATTTTGCTTAATAAATCACCTCCGATGTTGGTGCATTGTGGGGCATTTCTCCAGAAGTCTATGGAGCGCCTGGTTTATAAAAATAAAATCTTAACAGTACAGAAAAAATCGCCATATCATTCCCTTCTGGTCGTGAATACAAGACAATCCCCCTAAAGTAACTCCTCGCCTAGAACTTTGTAGCTGTAAAATATTTCAGATAACATTGGCCTCCTGGGCTCCTGAAATAACAGCGTGCGAACGGGGAAGTGTGAGATTACCGTAAAGAGGGAGCATGTGACCACGAGAGAGCCAATAAAATAACAATCCCTCTATGAATCATTTCATGGACTGACTCAGCTATTAATATGTCCGCCTGTGAGGTCGGTGCCGCATCTGTGCACGTGTATGTAGAGGCGGCTCAGTAAGCTCAAGTCACCCGTCCTGGTGTGAATGTTGGTTACATCATTACACGAAGTCAATGCCCAATCCATCTTGGCATCTATGAAATAATCTCCTGGACATGTAGAGGACAATGACAATTATCACCTCCCATTATTATTTAACCAGATGGCAAGTTTTTAAAAAAAAATTCTATCCATTAAGACAACAGCAGGGGGCAGCGACCGGCTGTGCACATCTCTTGACTGGGCATTGCTGATAACGGGGTCCCCCTATGAACCCCCCACCACCTTTGATACCCAAACTGCTGGGCCTAAATGCC